>JAJPUD010005171.1:0-21142 GCA_023553655.1 Myrmecobius fasciatus
AAAAAAAAAAGAATGATAAGGGAGAACTTTCCTCCAATGAAGGGGAAATTAGAGCAATAATTAGGAGTTACTTTGCTCAACTTTATGCCAGTAAGTTTGATAATCTAAATGAATTGGAGGAATATCTACAAAAATATAGATTGCCCAGGTTAAAAGAAGAGGATATAAATTATTTAAATAGCCCCATATCAGAAAAAGAAATAGAACAAGCTATTAACCAACTCCCTAAGAAAAAATCTCCAGGGCCAGATGGATTTACATGTGAATTCGGGCAAGTCACTTAACCTCAAATGCTTCAGAAAAAAAAAAAAAAAAACCCCACATGTTTCACAAAGTATATTCTTTTTTTTTTTTTTTTTGCTGAGGCAATTGGGGTTAAGTGACTTGCCCAGGGTCACACAGCTGTTACGTGTCTGAGACCAGATTTGAACTCAGGTCCTCCTGACTTCAGGGCTGGTGCTCTATCCACTGCGCCACCTAGCTGCCCCAACTTCATGTATAATCTTATTCTTCTGTTCCACATTGTATGTGAAAATGTTTATGTGTGTGTATGGTTTAGAATTTTTAAAATGAGAAAAAAGTTAATTTGCACAAGGGAAATTGAATAAACTTCCTTGGAGCCTCAGCTTATTTCATGTGTTCCATTGTAACATGTAAAAAAACCAAAAACTTTCCAGACACTTGAGTCCAGATGACACAAGACACAAGACCATGGTGTGTAGATTAAGTCTAATATAATAAAAAGGCCACTGCATTGTCATAGGATCAAAGTTCAAATTTAGTTTCTCCTACATACTACCTATGTGATATTGAGCTAATCACATCTCTTTCTCATCACTTTTGTGGGAGCAGAAATTATGTTGGTAGTTGAATAATTTTATATTCCTATTTACTAATGTAATTCCTTGAATATGGTAGGTGACTAACTTATTGAAGTGAGTAGTTTCAAAAACATTTTATTGATAGGTTTTATTTATATGTTATAAACATTTGCAGATTACTCCCACTCTTGTACCAAAACAAATAAAACTAGTCACCTTATCTGAAAGTGCATACTCTCCCAAATCTTTTTAAAAGTTGTTTTAGGAACTAATAGAAACCTGTTTTCTTTCCCTTCCATTTTCTGCCTTGTAATTTCTTCCTTGTAAGACATATGAACCATCAAACTAAACAAATTCCTTCTTTGTCTGCATACATATATAGATACATACATATCGGTGCACATTATAAATATTGTTGTTTGTCCTTATTTTTAAAAAGAATCAGTGATGTCAAGGGGTGATGTGTTAACTTGTGTGTGAATTGAATTTAAGTGAGGCAGAGCTGGGCAAGTTAGTTTAATTTATTCTTCCAGAATTATCGAAGTCCAAGACAAGACAGAAGTTAGGATGACTGGTGATGGTCCAGGATGCAGTGTATGACCAAGCTCTAAGTGCTCCCTAGCACCTGCCTTCTCCTTTCATGGCTTTTGGAAAGTCTTGGAGTAGAATCACCCTAACTCACCCTCTGGTTTGAGGTGGTCAGTTACTCTCAACCTGGGTTAGCTCACCGGCCAGGACAGTTTTCCGGGTCTGGCTTCTGTGTATACTAGTTGCTTGGAGTCACAAGTGAGAAATGGGTGATAAGTGGACATCAAAAATGGATGAATGGGTCCTTACACCTGAAGTGTTAACCTCCCTGAAGAGCCCACATTTGACATATACATATATATGTATGTGTATATATACATATACTTATATATTACATATTTATATATAGAGGTGTCTCATTGACTATATAAATCTATCTATAATATGTCTCTTACAAGATATCATCTTGATTCCTTTATATAAATGGTTTGTGACCTTGGAATTTAATTACTGTAAATATTGTATCCAGTGTGTATGTGTGTGTATGTGTGTGTAGAAATTACCTGCCCCCTATATTCTGAGAGAGAATTCTTTTTTTTGTGTGATTTATGCTGAAATATGTGGAAAGACATAAAGATTCCTTTCAATCTTAAGAAAGTAGTAATTTAGTCTTTGTTTTTTTGCAAGTGGATCTTTTGTTTTCTGATGTCTTTTTAAAACATGAAATATGAGAAACTCTTTTGCTTCTAACCCTCTTATTAGTCAGCTCTAGTTGCTAATCACTGCTTTCAAACTTAAACTCACCTATACTTGAAGATGGTGTCTGGACCTAGGCAGAAAGTACACAGGATTCTTTGACTACCAAACTTGGTATTCTTTGCCTGTTCCTTAGGCTCTTGGTCTAGATTCTGACCTCTTTGCCCAATCTAAATCCCTGCTGATGTCTCCCAACCTTGCCAACCTTGCCAACACTAATCTGCTTTCCTATTTCTCCTTTCCTTATCTGACTATATTGGACTTGAACATTTGTTTGTATAGACCTACTATATCCCTCCTACTCTTCTAGGTATCTGCTTTTGGCTTTTCCTAGTCAGCTTTGTCCCTTTGTGACCCAAACCCCAAAATGAAATGAAAATAATAGTTTCTACTTTGTAAGAATGCTGTCAAAATAAATATCACATACTTAAAACTCCTATCATGAAAATTATAATCTGTTGGAACTTTTATGATTATAAGAAGCTCCCGTAAGAGGGATTAAGAATCTCATTATAAAATATACTTTGTAAAATATACTGAAAAAGGATTACAAGTACCTATCATTTTAATTCTAAATACTAGAATTTCCCTTGATGAGGCAGTGGTTAAACCTTTACCAGTTTTTCTTCTTTAAACCAAATTTCTTAATGAAATCTGAGAAGATGATGTTTCTTATTTAAGTATCTAAAACTGGCATTTTCTATTCTTTGTCTTTAGATGTGCTCATAGGCCCACTATTAGAGCAAATTAAAAGTAAGGAGAGGTTTAAGGAGACAAGTACAGCCCAATGAGAAGACTATGAATCAAGCTTGCCAATGTGGGCGTAAAACATTAGCCAAGGAACATGAATCAACTTGCTAAGGGTTTTCCTCTTTGGAAAAGTACCTCTAAATATTCTGAGCCTCTGGTTGCATTTCATCTTCATATATGAAATAGGAACAATGGGCACAAAGAGGTGGTCCATCCAAAATAAATGCTCTTATATTTATATCCTTTCCTCTAGCCTGTGAATTTGCAGTATCCAAAAAAATAAAAAATAAAAATAAAATGGATGAATTAATGAATGAAAAGTATTCATTAAATGTTTATTATGTGCCAAGCACTGTTTCGTTATCATTAGAGCTTGCTTTTTTTTGTTTGTTTGGTTTTTTGTTTGTTTTTTTTTTTTAAATCTTACCATCTGCATGGTGGTTGTATTTTGAAGTTGAAAAAATAAAAAGCAAAATGGATTATATATCTCACTGTAATAAGAATGTAAGATTAAAGACTCTTTTCACTTGCTTTTTTAACTTAAAAGAATTTAAACAAATTTCATGGAAATAAGTCTCATTAAAGGGAGCAAACTTTATATTTTGTTCTTCATGCTACTTAGCTTACATTTCAACCGCTGTTATGATGGTGTTTTTCAATAAGCCATGAGTTCTCTGAACACTCCCAGAAGAACACAATGCTGTATAGTTGTCAAACCAGCTCATACAATGCAGTTGTGGACTGTATTTCAGGTTTTTCTCTCTCATTTTTAAATTTTTATTGCAACCAACCCATCCTGTTCAGCTGCTGACTAATGATTATGAGTACAAAAATGCTCCAAAGTTTAGGGTACTTAATATATTTTAAAATTTGGGGTCAGAACTTCAATTTTCTCTTTTCACATTGGTGAAACAGGAAGTGAATATCTGTGAGAACTCAAAACTTCACCCAGTCACTTTTCATCACGTCACTAATTGCTCTCAGTCAGAAATCTTGACTTGCAACTTTAGAGGGTGCGTCCCCAAAGAATTTCAAAGCTCAGAGATGAGGTGTGTTGATCTCTGTTGAGAATGAAGCTGGCATGAATGCTGAAAATCCCTATCTCTGACGCTTTTTGCTAGTGAGGTGCATCATTGTGGACTGAAGTTTCAGAAAGGTAGGAGCTTCTTTTATATATTGTCAGCTAAGCAATAGAGAGAACTTTAAATCTCACTAGATCTGATTGTCTTTTGTCTGAGAATAATGACTGAAATTTTAATATCTCCAGTAATATCTTTTAGCCCAATGTTGGGATAGATTTGGAAAGGAAGAATTGAATATAATGATATGATCTTCACTAATTTTACATTAGAAGAATTATTAGTACATTATAACAATATTGAGTCAAAACATTTACTCCTAAACTGTTCCCCCCCTTTCTTTATGTGTTGGGACACCAAACTGATCCTTTGGTTGGTATAACATAATATTGAACAAACTATTTACAAGAAACTCATTTATTAGGAAGTCTTTAATTCAAGGAATATTAAAAAGTATGCAAGTATTCAAGTTTCAGGGGAGATTATTTTAAGTATTTAAAATATTTCTGCAAATCAGAGCTGGAAAGGACTTACTCAAATTAAAATAACAGGTATTTTGATCATTGAGAGGGAAAACTGATACTGCCTTAAAGAGTAGAGCATATGATGTCATGCATAGAAAAATTTTGTTGCTTATCAATTCCACCAAACTATCCATCTTGTGGTCTCAATAGAAAAAATAAAATACCCCCCCCACTTTTTAGCAACTGTTGAATACAAGGATGTTCTCTAGGAAATTTCTGTTTTCAGAAATATCATATATATGGAGCAATACAAGAACTATTGTGGGCTTTTTACTCATTAATTATTTTCAAAGGACTTTCTTACCATTAGGAAAGAATTAAGTTTTGTGAGTCAAGTCTTTATTTCTCTTTTTTTATTTTTCAGAATTTTTCAAGATACAAGATCTTGTGCTTTGGGGTTCATCTGTAAAAATACTGGACAAAGGGGTGAGTTCTTCAAAAGGCATATGTGGAACTATGTTATTCATTTAGGCATTAAAAATCCCCCCCCCCTTATTTCTTGTCACCACAAAGTCATTAATTACTTTTTCCAAGTAGAAAATGTTTTAATTTTTTTGACTGAGATGTACCTTGTTGGGAGAGCATTTCCCTATACCTATCTCACCCTGTTAACCCCTTTTGAATATCTTATTCCTTATAAAAGTTTCTGGACCCATCTAACAATATTCAAATGCCTAGTATCTTAATTCCTTCTAGTGCTGATCTCATATTTGCTACTAGCATCTTGTACAACAGGGCAGGGAAGTGGCTCAATGGATAGAGTGCCTGGTCTGAACTCAGGAAGACTCATATTCCTAAATTCAAATCAGGCTTCAGAATCTGGCCTCAGATACTAGCTGTGTGACCCTGGGCAAGTCATTTGACCCTATTTACCTCATTTACTCATCTGTAAAATAAGCTGGAGAAAGAAAGAGCAAAGCACTCCAGTATCTTTGCCAAGAAACCCTAAGTGGGTTTACAAAGAGTCAGAACCAATTGAAAACGACTGGCTTAGCTAGATTCAAAAGTAATGTGACCAAGACCATCAAAGGCTTTGAGTACATCCTGGCCAAACTGCAAGGTGAAGCTCCTTCTAAGACACTTGTTGAAACAGCTAAGGAAGCAACTGAAAAGGCAAAGGAAACTGCTTTGGCAGCTACTGAAAAGGTCAAAGACCTGGCCAGCAAGGCAGCCACCAAAAAGCAGCAGCAGCAGCAGCAACACTATGTTTAAAGGAATCGCCCTACTGCTTTCCCTGCAACAAAAAGGCCCTGCTGCCCTCCCAGATCTCCAGTCCCTAAAGCTGAGAGCCTCTTGGCAAGACCTGGCATTGGTCATTGGGCCCAGAGCCCCAGCCCCTGAGTAGACCATCACTATGATTGTATTGTGAAATTCTAGGATATATATTTTGCTAAGCAAATGCTTTGGGGGGAGTTGCAGAGGGAGCAGACTGAGACAATATGGGTAGTAGATTGAAGTCTAGATTGAGAATCAGGAAGATTCAGGTTTTCCCTGATACCTGTTATCTGTGTGATCATGAGCAAGTAAATCAGTAACTTTCTAAACCTCAGTTTCTTCATTTATGAAATAAAGATAATAATAGGTATTACTTTCATGTGTTTACATGTATATCACAGTTTCTATGATGCTGAAATGAGATGATTTAAGCTCTTTGCAAACTTTAAAATGGGACATCTAGATATGATTGTGATTTTAATATAATATTAATCACATTAATATTAAAATGATAAGTCAGTTTTCTGGGATGCTCAGGGATTAAGAAACTCCCCTAGAATCATATAGCCAGCATATGTCAGAGGAAAATCTTGAACCCAGGTATTCCTGACTGAGACTAGCTCTCTGTGCCTTATAATAAGCTTTTAAGTCAGGGACCAAAGTCTTATACTTGCAATCAAGAAAAATCTGTTTGAGGACAGGCTCTGTTAGTTATTACTTTTGTAATCCTAGTGATTTTAACATAATTAAATCTTGGTTTCCTCATTTGTAAAACTGGAATAATTTTTTGAAATAGTTATGAGAAAAGCACTCTCTAAACCTTAAAACATATATGAATGTAGGCTACTCTCATACTTGTGGGGAATGTGCCAACAAAATTCTAAAGCAACATCTTTGGAATAGACTTTGGAATTACCCTGACCTCCCAGACCTGGGTTTAGGAGTCCAATCACATGATTAGACATTCAAGTAATGTTCCTTGGTGTAAAGATGATTTTGGAACAAAAGAGTTTGTCTGGTTTTTAGCTGAAAGTTAAGCCAGGTTAGTTGGCCAATTAAGGCTCATGGCTAGTGTACTTCTATGAATAATTCCAAACTCCGAATCTTGGAGCATTGCAGATAAGAAAGAAACAGAGGGCTCTTCACTCTGGAGTTAAATGGAATTCTGTTTATTTTCTTTTCATCTATTCTCCTCCAGTGCATATACATTAACACTCTATTAGTTCTACAGAATAGGAGTTTGCTTTTTTTTCAGATCCTTCTATTTATGTATTCTTTGATTCTGGAGCTCAGGAGTAACTGAAAATATTTTTTGTGTTTAAGACCTTAGAAAGATGGACAATTGTCACTACTGGGTCCTTGATTACAAAGCAATGAGACTGATTGTTACACTCCACAGATGAGAACCAGTCTCACTACTTTATGGTAATACATTGTATATTGCCTTAAAATCATGTCTTCATCAATGTTATTGAGGGTACAGGCACATAATAAAACTTGAGACCTAATTAAAATAGAATTTACATTTAAATCCTCCAATAGCTTTTGGTTGGGGTAGAGAAGAAGCAAGATAATGGATTCAAAAGTCTAAAAACAGTTTTATATCAAGTATAAGTTTTCAAAAAAGCTTTCCAGTGATAGTGGACATATGTTGTGTGACTAATGGATTTCAGCAACTAAAATGTTTCTAAAATAATTAAATTATTTTCAAAATTTATTTTTGAAATAAATAAACCTTAAAGTCCGGGAAGTCAGGCAGCAAAAGGAAGACTATTTTGTCTGAGAGGGGCCCTTGACTGTAGTGGAGTTGGAGAAAAACTTGTTTTCTAAAATTTTTTGGCATTTAATTTGAAATTGCCTAGTCCTTGAGTTGCCATGTGCTATGCAAATTTTCAGTTATCATAAAGGGCTTGAACTTTAATCCAGTCTTTTCTTCTCATTAAACTTATAGGCCTAACCACTAGACAAAAGGTTGAGGAGGGCATTTGTCCCAGGATTTAGAGGTTAGTAGGGTTTGGTTTCTAAATCTAATATTTTAGAGGCATTGGCCATAGTTAAAAATATGTTTTACAGTACTTTTTTTTCTTATGAAAAGTTTATATTTTATTTTCCACTGATTTATTCAGCAGAGAACTAACAAAAGATAATCTGTTTCAGATATGACAAAAATAAATCCATAAATCAAGGTATCAGAACCACCAAATCCCATTATGATATTTAGTACTGACAAAACTTGTAAAATTTACAGAAGTTAAGCATATATTCAAGTTATATAAAGTATAAGGACACCCTTTCCAAGGATAAATATTAGTTCATTTTGATTGATTGATTGATTGATTGTTTTTGACTTGAGATTTTCCTGGTATAGGAACCTCTCTTTGCCATTGCACTAGATCAGCACTGATGTACCATTTATTGTCCGAAGGAGTTGCCTTGGAGACTGAGGATCTAAGACTCTTATCTTGAACCCAAATAGTTCTATCTCTAGTTAATCAACAAGTATTTATTTAAGGGCATACTAAGTACCAGACACTATATTAGGAAAAAAAAATTAAAAGGGCAAAAACTGAGGCATTTACATTTTAAGTCATTTTCCTTGGTTTAATTTATCAATGTTAAAACATCTTAAATTGAATGCTTAGTTGTCTTTATAATCATTCTTTCTAAAATTCATCTCTTCTCTATTTCCTTTATTTCCTCCTTAGATAAGAGCTTATATACTTTTATATGTCTGTTCACTGAATCAAATGCTAGACCAAATAATTATTAGTTTGATTGATCATTACAGAGGATAAAACAACCAGTAAAATCCATCTCTTACTTAGCCATTAGTCATTTTTACGAAATAAAAAATCTAAGATGGCATATAAAACCGTCTTTTTGGCTTACATTTCATGACATCCTTGTCTATAATAACTAGGATTATTGTAAGATATCAAGATGTCAGTAGATAATAACTATAATAATATATGCTTTTCTTCAGTATACTGTTTCTAAAATTGATTTACAATATTTTTTAAAATTTTATTTATTTTATTAAAAAACAGAATTAAAAAAAAGAAAAACAGAAAAGGAAGACAATACAATATAAAACAAAACAGAACAGAACATAGTCATATGCCCAGCAGAACATCAGGAAGGATTCAAAATATATAACAATAGATTACCAGTTCAGGAAAGGGATATATAATAGTAGAATCAATTATATTCATGAGTGTTTATCTTTTCTTTCCTTCCTTGTGGGTTGTTCTTTGCTGTGCACATTTTTTACTTTATTCCTTTTTCTCCCTTTCATTCCCCCACCTTTCCCAAGCAGGCTATAGTTAAGCAAGCATATATTTATGTATACATATATAAATAAATACACACACACATCTTTCCTATCCCTATTAATTCTTTGCTTTAATTCTGCTCCTTAACTTGCCTTGCTTTTGGTTTCCCCTCTACTCAATCCCTTCCCTCTTATTTCTTTATAGATTTTTGAGGATGCTATTCCTTTTAGTGTATATATGTAGTGTTGTCTATTTAACCTATTCCCAATATGAGTAGGTTTTCAGAACTACAAGCCTTCCTCCCCCATGTAATGCCTTTGTGTCTTTTTCATCTGTACCACATCTGTATAACATAATTACTATTTTTACCTTAACTCTGCCCCAATCTTTCTTTTGAACTTCCCAATTTCTGATATCAATTTCAAACATATAATATACATTTCCATGTAAAAAACATAAACAATTTGTCCATGTTAAGTTTCTTGAAATTGATCTTTGGTATTGTTTTTTATATGTTAAATTTTCTATTGAGTTTGGATTTGGTTGAAAGAAAGTCCTGAAGATCTATAAGTTTGTTGAATGTCCTTTTTTTCATTCAGTATTTTGGATTATTTTGCTGGATGGGATATTTTTGGCCACAGGCCTAGTTCTTTTGATTGCCAGTATATATGATTCCAGGACCTTTGGTCTTTTATTGTGGCTGCTGATAAGTCCTGTACAATTCTAATTTTAGCTCCAATGTATTTGAATTATGTTTTTTTCTTGTTTCTTGTAAAAATTATTTCTTTGGTGTGGGGGTTTAAAAATGTGGCAAAAAATATTCTTATGTGTTTCCCAGAAAGGAACTCTTTGAGGTGATGATTGATGAATTTTTTCTATTTCTAGTTTCCCTTCCTGTTCTCCAAAACAATTTTCTTGGATTATTTCTTGCATTATTTTGTCAAAGTTCATTTTTTGGTCATAGCTTTTAGGTAATCTAATAATTCTTCTATTTTCTCTTCTTGATCTGTTCTCCAGATCTGTTGTTTTTCTTGTTTCACATTGTATTCTATTTTTTCATTCTTTATATTTTGTTTTGTTATTTCTTGGCCTCTTACAGCTTCACTGGTTTCCCTTTAACCAGTTCTAGTTTTCAAAGAGTTATGTTGGTCTTTAAAACTGTATCTCTTTTTCTGGTTGGTTAACTTTTTTCACAATCACCTTATTTTTTTGGATGATTACTTTATTATTATTATCATTATTCTTTTTAGTTTTCCCTCAGTCTCTCTTTTGATTTTAAAATTCTTTTTCATTCCTTCTATAAATTCTCTCTGGGCAGGGACCCATTTAACATTACTCTTTGGAATAGAAGAAGCTTTTTTTACTTCAGTATCCTCTGAAGATGAACTCTAGTCTTCCCTATTTCTATTTAAGTTTCTATGGTTGTATTCTTTCTTCTTTGTTCGTTTTTCTTTTTAATAAAAGGTATAAGCACCTCTGATCATGGGGGAAGGAGGGTATGGTGCCTCCAGTTTCACTTCAGCTTTACTCTCTGACCTGGTATTCCTCCTGTGCTGGCTCCTTATAGCCCAGGCTACTTCTTTGCAGCACAGCTGGGTCCACATGCAGTCCTCAAGGGGAAAGTTTCTGTGGCTCCTGCTGAGGCTCCAGCCAAACTCAGCTAGCCCCAGGCCCCACTTGGTATTTCTGCCAAGCTAGCCAGAGGTGTATGCCTGTCACACTGTTAGGCCCTGCCTACAATCTTTGGATCTAGTCAATTGGAAAAACTTAAAATGCTCATGGGTAGGCTGAGCGAATATAATAAAAATGACAATATTACCCAAACTAATTTACTTATTTAGTGCCATACCAATCAAACTCCCAAGAAATTATCTTACAGATCTAAAAAAAAAATGGTAGCAAAGTTCATTTGGAAAAACAAAAGGTCAAGAATTTCAAGGGGATTAATGAAAAAAAAAGGCTGACGATGGTGGACTTGCTGTACCAGATCTAAAACTATATTACAAAGCAGCGGTCATCAAAACCATTTGGTACTGGCTAAGAAATAGAGTAGTCGATCAGTGGAATAGGATAGAATCACAAGACAAACTAGGCAATAACTATAGCAATTTAGTCTTTGATAAACCCAAACACCCCAGCTTTTGGGATAAGTATTCACTATTTGACAAAAACTGCTGGGAAAACTGGAAACTAGTGTGGAAGAAATTAGGGCTTGACCCACATCTAACACCACATACCAAGATAAGATCTAAATGGGTTCATGATCTGGATATAAAGAGTGATACTATAAGTAAATTAGAGGAATGTAATATAGTTTACCTCTCAGACCTATGGAGATGGAATAAATTTATGTCCAAAGAAGAACTGGAACTCTTAATTGAAAACCAGATAGGTAACTTTGACTATATTAAGTTAAAAAGTTTCTGTACAAACAAAATCAATGCAGTCAAGATTAGGAGGGAAGCAATAAATTGGGAAATCATCTTTACATCTAAGGGTTCTGATAAAGGTCTCATCTCTAAAATACATAGAGAATTGTCTCATATTTATAAAAATTCAAGCCATTCTCCAATCAATAAATGGTCAAAGGATATGAACAGACAATTTTCAGAGGATGAAATTAAAACTATTTATAGTCATATGAAAAGGTGCTCCAAATCACTATTGATCAGAGAAATGCAAATCAAGACAACCCTGAGGTACCACTTCACACCTATCAGAATGGCTAAAATGACAGGAAAAGTTAATGAGGAATGTTGGAGGGGATGTGGGAGGGCTGGGACACTGATGCATTGTTGGTGGAGTTGTGAACGGATACAACCATTCTGGAGAACAATTTGGAGCTATGCTCAAAAAGTTATCAAACTGTGCATACCCTTTGACCCAGCAGCATTTCTATTGGGCTTATATCCCAAAGAAATCATAAAGGAAGGAAAGGGCCCCACATGTGCAAGAATGTTTGTGGCAGCCCTTTTTGTAGTGGCTAGTAACTGGAAACTGAATAGATGCCCTTCAATTGGAGAATGGCTGAATAAATTATGGTATATGAATATTATGGAATATTATTGTTCTGTAAGAAATGACCAGCAAGATGATTTCAGAGAGGCCTGGAGAGACTTACATGAACTGATGCTGAGTGAAATGAGCAGAACCAGGAGATCATTATACACGGCAACAACAGTACTATATGACTATCAATTCTGATGGACATGGCTCTCTTCAACAATGAAATGTTTCAAACCACCTCCAATTGTTCACTGAAGAAAGCCATATACACCCAGAGAGAGGGATGCGAAATGTCGACCACAACATAACATTCTCATACTCCTTGATTGATGTTTGCTTACATTGTGTTTCCTTTATCTGATATATTTTTTGTGTAGATAAGATTTTTATTGCACAACAATGATAAGTTTGGAAATATGTATACATATATTCGATTTGCCAATATATTAACATAATTAACATGTAGTGGATATCCTGCCATCTAGGGGAGGGGTGGGGAGCTGGGGGGAAAAATTTGTAACAGAAATGTATGTAAGGGTTATTGTTGAAGAATTACCCACACATATGTTATGCAAATAAAATAAAAAAATGTTAAAAAAAAAAAGAAATTTACTGTTCTACTCTGCCATCTTCCCAGAATCCTTCTATTGATTTATATGCCACAATACTATAACACTTAGTATTTCAGAATACAAATTAGGTGTGAATTGTTAATAAGGCTTAAACTTTACTTATCCTATAAGTTACTTTTGCTTATTGTTTTGATCATTTGGATTGAGGAAGTTGTGGAGGAGGTGAGAAATCAAATTTGTGATCTCATTGGTTTAGAAATTCCTAAGAAAATCCCTTCTATCATTATGATTATTATTCTTATATTTACATCTAAAATTTTATTATTTTTATTGCATCTATCAGTATTTGAACAATAGTTTTCCCTTTTTTCTTTCAGTGATGTTTGAAAAAAATGAGAAGATAAATATATGTAAAGTGTTTTGAATTCATTGGTAGACACTGTATACATTCAAGGTAATTATCATTGTGTGATTTTATTTTTGTTTTATACCTTCCAAATGTCTGCAGTGAATAAAATGGAAAGTTTTGTGCATTTTGTGCTTTCAACTAAGCAATCTTAGTTTAAAAGACACATGCTTTGGGTATTATACTTGAATGCCATCAAAGAGATATTTAGGGTCAAGATTATTTCATAAAACACAGGATTAAGAGCTTTGAGGAACCTTGGAGATGATCTAGTAACACTCTTCTTCACCCTCATTTTTAAAGGGGGAAAACAGTTCAGAGAGGTTAAATGTAACTTCTCTGAGATTACACAGCTAATGATAAAGCCAAGATTTAAAGTATAATAAATTCATTCTTCTGTCATTTTTTTTTAAATTGGAAATAATGGGTGGTAATTTAAATTAACAATGAGGGCAAATCGCCCTAGAATGTTAGATGGTGTTTGTCATATCTAGCATATATCCTTCCTTCCTTCCTCCTCCTCCCAATCTATTCTTCTTCTTCTTTTTTTTTTTTTTTTTTGCTGAGGCAATTGAGGTTAAGTGACTTGCTCAGGGTCACACAGTTAGGGAATGTTAAGTGTCTGAGATCAGATTTGAACTCAGGTCTTCCTGACTTCAGGGTTGGTGCTCTATCCACGGCGCCACCTCGCTGCCACCTTGCTGCCCCCTCTTAATCTATTCTTAAAATTGTTATGAACATGTTCTTGTCTTGAAGAGTCTTAGTTTTCATCTTTAAAAAACAGATATTTTTTCAGGCATATTTTCTTGTACTTTTGGAGAAATATAACGGGAGGGAAGGGAAGAAGGAAGTATACTCTTCCCCTCCTCCCCCCAACTGGAAATAGAGCAAATTTAAATTACCTTCTTTATTCCATTAAAGAAAATCTCACTGAATATATATTTGTGTGTGTGAGGGGGGGTATGAAACTAAAAAAAGTGTCAAATACTATAATACTATGCAATTAATACTTCCTAGTGGAGTGTTGCACTGTTCATTTGTTCTACCTCTTCTAGAGACCAATGGTCCATTTTTCTAGGGGAAAGTCAGAACCTAGGTCATGATTAGAAGGAGAAATCACTTTGACAGAAAACCAGCAACAAATGGTTTGTAGCAAGGTTCCTTTGGATGCATGTGATGAGACCCACTTTTTTTTTTCCATTTGCCATTTAAAAGTTGACAACAAATTTATCAGTGGTCATTTTCATCACAACATGTCACATGAATGTATATGATTAAATCATACCAATACTTGTTTTACAAAGGGAGAAAGCTGATCAGGAATGTAGAAAACATTTAGTGAATCTTATCAAGAAAGATTTCAGTAATTTTCAATTCACTAGCCTGAAATTTCCAAACCAGATTCAAGAGATATAATTTTAAAATCTCGTTGGTATATGTATAAAAGTTTCTCCCATCAGAGATAACTGACAATGTGCTCAATTTGGGATTGGCCCAGAAAACACTTTCTAGTATTGATTTTAGTTTTGCATATGTAGGCATCTCTCAGAAAATCAATAGATGATAATCAGAGAGAAAAATGGAGTTTTTTAAGGAGCACATAAAACAATATAGGATCACATAGTTCTAGATAGAGGGGACCTCAGAGGCCATCTCAACTTTCATTTTAGTGCTGAGGAAACTGGGACTTGCCCTAGTAACCCAGATAATAAATGTCACAGGTAAAATTTGATTGAGGTTCTCTGATTTAAGAACCACTGTACTTTCCATTGTACCAAATATATTGTCAGTAAATGCTGAAAGCTAGTGGCTAGGTGAATTTAGCAGGTGGAGGAGACCCAGAAGCTATTTTGACTGTGAGAAAAATAAACCATTCATTTTGCTTGGAGGGGAAACAGAACAATATGACCACAGGTGCCCAATTCCTTCCCTTCAACTCTCTCAGTGCAATACTGATGAAGGATGAATAAATACTAATAATTGCTTGTGGTTTTTCTTCTCCTCTAAGGACCAGAGAGAAAACCAAATTGTAATTCCCTTTCTACAGTGTCCCTCACATCTCTCTCTTTCCCCACCTCCCAACTTCCAAATTCACTGTTCCTCATCCCCATCTGCATATTACTAGGACTTTTGTCATTATGAAGTTTTCTTCCTTCTCATAAACATGGTACATTTTGTTTGGGAAACAGAATATGCAACAGGAAATTCTGGCCTAGCATATTATTTAAATGAATATTTTAAAATATTAAAATGTTGGGCTTGCCTTAATCAAAAGGATTTGGTAATCCCATTTCCTTTACTGAAAGTCACAGGTTAGTCACACCTCTGGAGGAGGTGTGGTTCCCACTTGTGGCTTTTTTGCTGAAATTACAACACAAAATTGATTTCACACCCTTGCTTGGCTCTCATTGAGTCAAAAAAAAAGTTCCTTTTAACAAAACTCAAAGATATTTTCCCTATGAAAGGAACACTACAGGAGAAAATTGACTTGTTATCCTTTAGGAGTTAAAGTAACTTATTTTCTCCAAAAACTTCCACAAAATAGCTGTCCTCTAATTCATGGTGTGATCAACTAGGTGAGGAAGAAACCAGGCCCAGCTCTTTTTCTGTGGAGAATTAGCAAAGACTTTTCAGCCCCTACCTGACCTACCTGCTGCTGTAGGGAATGGAATAGGGCTAATTATTAATAATATATTCTTACATATATAATAGTATATGCTTACATAGGCACTAGAGTCTCTATTTTGAAATAAACAAAGCCTCATTTTTCAGCTTTAAGTATTTTCAGCTTTAAGAGAAGGGACCTGATATGTCATATTGTTTATTATGCCCTGTCTCCTCACTTTATAGATGAGGAAACTAACATTCAGAGAGGAGAAAGCTAACTTGCCTAGGGTCATTGGACAAGTAAGTATCAGGGCCCTGGTCTTCTGTCTCCATATTCAGTATTATTTTTCATTATGCTATTCTAAATTAAACCATTTATCTTTCCTAGGACCAATACTGTCAGGTTTTGCAAACTCCCTTATAACATATGTGACATACTGGTATTAAAATAATAATCACTGTAACATTTATTTGATTTCTTAAGGCTTACAAAATTATTTTTCTAATAAAAATACTGTGGAACTGTACTGGTACCCTCTTTTTCCAGTGAGTAAGCTAAAACACAGAGAGGTTAAATGACTTGGTTTTTTATATATACTTCCTTTTTTCCCCTCAGAAAATTCTTATCTCAATAGTTAAAGAGGCTGATATGCCTTCTATTGAATTCCATTTCATATTTAATAGTTTTATAGTGAGGTGCCAGTATGTTACCAAGTATTCTACTTACTTATTTGGACTGAAAGTATTATATTTAACTCACCATTTACTTCCATCTCATTTATCTATGTGTCTTACAGTTATAATTACTATTCTGTATAACTATTGATAAAATACACATAGCCTCTTTAATTTGTTTAAAATCACTTCACAAACATTTATCCCTTTTATCTTTATTTTACAGAGAAAACTGATAAATTAAATAAATGACTTTTCTGAAATTGTACATTCAATGACAGTGCTAGTTATTGATATCTGGGACAGTGCCAAGTCCATTAGTTCCTGAAAAAAAAAAAAAAGATAATAACTGGGTAATTTGTGAAGCAAGGTATATGACTCACTAAGAGAGAAGTGATTGCAAAAACCCAGTTAAGATGATTATAATGTTAATATTCATCATAAAGAAGATTGATAATGATGCTAATTGGGTCAGAATTTCCTAACATTGCAATACTATTGGCTAGATAATCAGAGATATTGGTTTTATACTTGGGAGCTTCCCTTGGTTCTCCCTTCCCCTCCTCCCCCCAAAGTCTTGGATCTTTTTTGGAGAGATTTCTTTTAGCTGTAAAATTATTTTGAAACTTTACCATAAATTCCCATTCAATCATATTTGACTTCCTTTTCTTTTAAACCTTGGATTTATTATTTCTTTATAGAGTCCTTGCTTGTCAAGCCTTGTTTCTCATCTTCAGCATTTCAGTTAAACCTGTTTTTCCACAAGTAGCTGACACTTAACTAGTTCTTCTACATAAATGCAACTTCCTTGGTATCTTATCTCATTTTTCTGGTCTTGAACTTTTATCTTTTCAGTCTCTATCAATTATTTAATATTGTGACTTGAACTCAGGTCAGATAGATTCAAGGTTTCATTCATCTATTCAATTGTTTCATTTGAAACAGGGCCAAGTGACTTGCCAAGGGTTACACAACTAATAAGTATTCACAGACCAGATTTTAACTCAGAAAGATATTTCTTCCTTATTCCATGCCTGACACTCTATCCAGCGTGTCACCTAGCTGCCCACATTAAAGATGGGGGTTCAGAAAGAATTATCTCATTTTAAACTCATAACTTTTGTTTTTACTTATTTAGCATTTCATTTTGATGACAACCATTATCTAAAAGTAGAACATCTATTTCAGTTGTTCTGTGTATTAGTTGACACTTTTTCCTCCTCTGCTATTAACATTAGTGTTTAAAATATTCCAATTGCTATTTGTATGTGTAAAATGGGGGTGACCTAAGAATTTTCTGTAGGTGGAAAGATTGCCCTACCACATTTTTGTCATGTCTGTAATGATATTGACTGTGTAAGACTGTCTCTGGAGAATTTACCTCTTTATGGCATGGTCTAATGGAGGTGAACCTCATTTCTTGAGGTTTATATGAGAAGAGAACAAGCTCTAGCATGTGTAGGGAATATTTCATTTTTTTGTACTTGTTTTCTAAGACTCTAGTACTATGCCTGGAACATAGTAGGGGCTAAATAAATATTTGTTGGTTGATTAATAGAAAGTCCATAAGTATGAGCCTCTTGTTTGAACAAAAGTTTAGCAAGGTTTGGAAAAGCTCCTCACCAGAAGATTAGCCATAAAAATATATGGAAATACTTTACTAATGTGTAGAGGATCTGCAAGCTATATCAGTGAAATCATAGATGTTTAGACCTACAAAAATACTAGTGTGGCTTAATGTACCTAAGAATAAAGGAAAATAATTTCAATTTGATATGTGATGTTAATGTGGTCAAAAGAATCTGAATCAAGAGACCTAGATTCTAATTCTAATTCTGCCCCTAAGTAGGTAGATTACATTGAACAAATAACTTTCTTTGTGCCTTATTTACATACTCTGTAGAATTTGGGCATTGGACCAAATTAATTTTGTTTTCTATCACCCCTAAAATGGCATATTATTTTTAGCAAACTTTCTTTTGGGATCTTTTGACCCATAAGTGTTTGGGTCATCATAAAATAACTGACTTGATTTAGGTCTGGAAGTTGCTATCACAAGTTCCTTCCATTGTAATAATAACTCATTTTTTTAGGAATAAGATTCAGATTTATTGCAGGAAAAAAAGTTAATTGACAGTTTATGTTGATTCAATTTTTTTTTCCAGATTTAGTACTTGTATGATTTGAGTGTCCTAACTTCAAATCTCTCCATTGCCACTGGGATTTTTTTTTCTTTTTGGATGGTGAAGGAATGTGGGTGGTTTAGTAGGAAATATGATTTTGTAACTTCATCTGGTTTTCATACCAATCTTGCATTTTCTCAGTTAGTTTTAACCATCAAAACTTGATAGATCTGAGTATTAGCTAGAAAAATGGCTGGAATCAGTGTTAAATGAGGGCAGCAGGTGGTTAACTGCCATCTGAACAGGCTTGGAGCCAGTCTAGGAAATAACTTATTTAGAGAAAGATCTCTGCGTGGGACATCTTCAGCAAATACAATGGATAGTAATTTTGCCTTGTGCTGCTCTAGGAATTAAAATTCATTGGCTCAGTACTTATTTTAGGAAAAGATTATTTGAATGGCAGTCTAGATAAGGGATTGTTGTATAAGTTTTCTTTTTAAAAAATAAAAAAGAAACACTTCTTTGGAAAGAGAAGCATCAGGCAATGATGTGTGCCTAGTACAATGTCTGGAGTATAAAACAGATAATAAATGATTGAATGAAACTTAGGCAAAACTGTAGTGGCTTTGGCTACATTCAGATGCCAATGCTTCATCAGCATTTATCTTTTTCTTTTTTTGATAATATATTTTCAATGTCAACTCCCTTGCCCTCCCTAAAAAATAAAAAGAAAAAAGAAAGTCTTGGAGGCAAGAGGGCTAGTTATAACCCTATAGGCTTGTAATGACAATGGTTAGTCTTGACTTGGGAGGTCTAATTCTAAAAGAATAAGGGGATAGAGTAAATCCTAACCACTCATCTCAAATTATTTTCTTTTGTCAACATGAAAAGCCTGGAAGACCTGAAATAAGGCAACAAAGAACAATGGAATCACAAAAAAGTGTTTGTGATCTCACTAAAGACCAAAAATGATACCAAGAGACAAATTAGAAGAACTCTCCTCTTTTCCCTTCCCCAGTCTTACTTCTTACCCTTAAGAAACCAGTTTTATTCCTCTCATATATTTGATCTTTTAATATTACGCTGAGATTACAATTTGAACATATAAACATTGGAATTTTTGTGCAACCCAATTATCAAAGGAAAATATTAATAGACAATGGAAGTTCAGTGGGACTTGGGCTAATAGTACTGAATGACTTCCCATGATGCCAGTCAGTATGCAGAATTTCTAGTAACTGCTGGATAACCTGCTGGAATAAAAAGGTGTTTTGTCTTTTTTTTTCTTTAAATTTATGATCAGAGAACAATAGAGATGATTGGTGTAAAAGAGGTATTTCTTAGAAAGTCTTTCTGACAACTCACAAAATAGTAGAAATGGGACAGCTAGGTGGCACAGTGGATAGAGCACCAGCCCTGAAGTCAGGAGGACCTGAGTTCAAATGTGATCTCAGACACTTCCTAGCTATGTGACCCTGGGCAAGTCACTTAACCTCAATTGCCTCAGCAAAAAAGCAAAAAAAAAAGTAGAAATGCTTTAAAGCAAATAAAGATGCTAGATTGAGTGTCAAAATACTTTAATATTTCTGTGTGTCTATGGTTTCGTTGTTATGGGTACACCTTCTAATGGTCCAGGTTTTAACCCAATCATGTCTTCTCATCTTGGACTATCCTTGTCCTGTCCTGCTCCATCTTATACTATTCTTGTTCATGATTTTTAATCAAATAAAAAATATTAACTACCTACTACATGCCAAGTGCTGAAGATACAAATGCTTTAAAAAAAGTAAGAGACTTGTCTTTAAGAGTTCATTGATGAGTGAAGATAAAACAAAAAAGCTGAAAAGCAGGATAGGGTGAACTGGTAAAGGATGAGGAGAGCAGAAGATGTTGAATAAGGAGACATTATGGAGAGTTCAGTAAGAGAAGTCTCAAAGTATTGTAGCCAGGAAAAAAAGATGTTTTGAGATGAACTGTCTCCTTAAACAGATTTGGAGTTCATGATCCTAGTTTTCAAATAGAGAGGCAGAGAGTTGTGATGAAGTGGAGGATCAAGGTTGAGTTTACTGGCTGATAAGGCTGATAATGATGGCATGGTGTTGTCCTGCAACACAGTGGAGAACTCAGTCTGAGAAGTCCTAAACTAGTATAGATATAGGAAAAGTTCTGGGAATCTTTTAAGCTTCTTGATTTATTATATTATTATATGGGTACCACTGTAGTACACAGGCAACAATTTATCCAGTGTTCTTCATTTTTTATGATATGTTTGCTCCATATATTTTTCTGTTATACTTCCCCCCCGTAGTTATTCTTAAAAATATATATTTCTATTTACTTCATTAAATATTTCCCAATTGCATTTAAAATTTTTTTAATTCATTTAAAAAATTTGAAATCCAAATTCTCTTCTTCCAATATGTCCTTCACCCCTTGAGAAGGCAAGCAATATATCAATTATATATATGAAGTCATATAAAACATATTTTCATATTATATATATTGTAAAGAAAATACACATTCAATATTTCTTCTTCTAAGGTCTGAAAGAGGGGAAAATTGAGGTCCTTCACTTGTACAGTTTTACTGTCTATTTCCTCCTGTAATTTATCTAACTTTGAATTTAACAAAGAATTTGGATGCTGTCCCATTTGGTGAATATATGTTTAGTCTTTTTCCCTTAGGAACAAAAGTGATATTGCTACATAGGATCTCTGTTGACTTTAAACTGGAAGTAATATTGCCCCTCAGAGTCCCTGCTCTTTTGAAACTAGAAGTCATACTGCCCCTCAGAGGCCCTCTTCTTTT
>JAJPUD010005171.1:21152-43895 GCA_023553655.1 Myrmecobius fasciatus
TTCTCTTAGTACTGGATGTGACACTACCCTCAGAGCGCCTGTTCCCTTTAAACCGGAAGTGATTCTGTTCTTCAGTTTCTGTTCCTTTTAAACCGGAAGTGATTCTGCTCCTCACAGGCCCTGTTCTTTTGAAGCCGGTAGTGATTCTGCTCCTCAGACCCCTGTTCCCTTGGTACCACAGAGGACACTCTTCCTCTCAGAGTGCTTGATTCCTTTTGACTGCAAGTGATCCTGCTCCTCAGGCCCCTGCTCCCTCTTGAGTGAAAGTGCTCCTCCTCGCACTTGAACTATGATCAGGAAGTGGGTATAGGCAATGGCGTTGCCCAAGAGCGTTCTGCTCCTGCATCATGAGCTCTCCCCAAGTCCCCTGTAACATCCTTGTGACCAGTCACCAGTCTCCTGACCTTGTCGGGCTTGAGGGCTGCTGAAGCTATTTCTGCTTCTGTTGCTCCTGGTCCCACCAAGGTTGCAGCATCCATGTGGGCCCTCATATCACAAATCTCTCTTAGGACTTCCTAAGTCCTCTTGGGCTGAAAGAATGCCTTACTCTGACCTTTGGTTGGTCCTGTCACGGCAGAATTTGATTGGACGCTTTCTTTTTACTGTTGTGTAGAGGGGAAAATTAGAACTCAACTGAATGCTTCCTCTACTTTGCCATCTTGGCTCTGCCCTCTGAGAATGACCTATGGTCATATATTTCTTGATAATATCTTAATGCTACTTTTCCTGGATAACTTTTCATGTCTTAAATATGCTCATGCCTAATTACATCCAAACTTACATCCTTCCTTAAGGGGTGACCTACAATTGTAGTGCCACAGAAATGTTAGTATTCTGTGCTTTGAGATCTTATAGCATCATGTGAAGAATGTTAGTAGCTGTAAAGATGGGTCTTTGTTTTAAGAAGAAAGTTGAGGACACTTTCTAGTTTCTGAAACACAGTTTATTTCATTTTCTTCCTTCTAGCCAATTCTGAGCCCAGCTAATTGTCATCTGCAATGTCTGTCCAAGATTTATCTCCTGGTGGATTCACTTTATGGGCTATCTACCTGACTGCCTGTCTGGAAAACAGGCATTCTTCATTTATTTACTTTTTTCTATGTGGACAGTTTGGGTTGAGTGATGCTTCTGAGTGATTATGGCTCTCATTTAGGAGGCTATGCAAGATCCTGGGGCTTAATTCAGTCAGCACAATGTCATAAAGTAAGAGAAGCATCTGGAGGAACTAATTATTTATTCTTTCATTTAAACTCTATAGTGAACATCCACCATGATAGTAGCAAATACTTTTAGGCAGATATTTATATCTCTCTTCCATATCTTACTTGATATTAATATTAAGAAGTTTTTCAAATGATATTATCTCCATTGTTACTTTTTCAAGAAATTTTCTAAGATTTTAGCATATGTGTGGTCCCTTATTGAGGGGGTTAGGAGTAGGAGAGTCTGTAGGACAGAACAAAAATTTATTATGATCTTTGTCTTGTTTCTGTAAGTTTATATCTTAGCTATATGTGAAGTTATATTCATCTTTAAAAATTATACTGTAGTTTGTTTCTTAAATCTTTAGGAAATCCAGATATTTATGGCCTGCTTTTTTCACTATGCCTTTAATGATTTGATCTGCATTGATAGGATAACCATCCCTCATAGTAAGTTGATGATTCTCCATTAATATTGATTTATCTACATCAAATGGCATAACCAAAGGAATATTAAATGTTTGTCAAGTTGTATTTAGATTTGGCATAGGGCTTCAAATTGTTTTTGAACAAAAAATAGCTGATAATATTCATCCTCGTGTTTTATATTGCATTAATAAACAGCATTATTAACTTGAATTGTTAAAGTCAATCCTGAAGACTATCAAATAGATTCAGTGAGTTTTCATTGAAGTTTAGTAAAATCAAACCATTTTGACCTCTATAGAATTAGGCAGTTCTCCAGACTTATATAGTATCTTTCATTTTAGTAGGATATCCATTTTCCTTGCCTTGCTTCAGAGTAAACTTTTATATTATTCAAAATGCCCAGTAACTCTGAACTGGGCTAAGAACATTATCTTGCCTACTAGATAGCCATTTTTATAAATTAAGAGTTCATATCTCACTATCCTCCTAGTTTTCTCTTGCTTTCCAACTGTTTAGGCAATACGAACACTGAAAGAAAAAGTATGTGAACTTGAGTTCCTTTCTTCCTCTTTTATTTCTGTCAAAGTAGGCGATTATACCGGACTCTTATCTTTTAAGCTTACTTGATCTCAGTACCTACTCCCAGAGGATATTTTCCTTAGCATATATGGAAACAAGCCAGTGTTTAGATTATTTTGTGGACAGTGCAAATTGTAGATCACTGTGATTTCAATCTGATCTAAAATTCTTCCCTGAAAATTCAAGTTTTATATTTTTGTTCCCTTTGAAATAACATTATTTCTAATTGCTAATAAATTTTCAATCCAAACAGTCTGACTTTTTCAGTCTTAGCTTTTAAGTTCATATTTAAAAATGACTATAGGTCTTCTGCCTTTGACTTCATCAACTTGCAAATTTTTTTTATTGTGTCAGAAAGTAATGAATTATAAAAGTCTCTGTTGGTTAGGTTTTCTCTCTGGGAACTAATAGCAGGTAGAAGTAGAGAGAGTTAGGCTTAACCATTCACTAGCATTAGCAGGTGCCCAAACACAGCTGTGTCTGTGTTGCCACCATCACAATCACTGCTTCCACAAAGGAAGTGTAAAGTAACTAGATAAGCTATTTTACTTAGTTGTTTCTCTTCAAAAAAAAGCAGGTGCACTTATCCTATAATACTTAGATAACATAAGGGGAAAAATTTTTTTAAGTGGAGAGAAAAAAAATTAGGCTGGGGGGAATTGGAAAAGGAAGAAATAAAAATGTGATTATAACAGAAAATACTAAATAGGTTTGTGAATGATGTTGACAGGTGATTTTTAGAGAAAACAAAACAAAAACTTCAGAGTTGAATTGTAAGAATGAAAATGAGAGAATAGTGATGGTTTTGACTTGTTAGTTTAAGAGATTCTTAAGGGTAGTGTCACAAGTAGTGAATTGTTTATGGAACAACTGAGGTCAATGAGTTATAGAGCCATAGTGAACTCAAGTTTACTGAGTTGCAAAAAGTTTTGTGGGACTATAAAAAATGTATGTATCTCTCCATCTTGATATTTAGAAACTGCTTATCTCTCTAGCTAGACATTGCTAAAGCATTATGGCATATAAACAATTGGCTCAAAGTTCCTTGAAGATCTTGTTTCTGATATAAGTACCACATCTTATTATCAACCTTGCCTTCTTTTAAGGTTTTCCTGGGGATCACTCACCTCTCGGGCACTTAGCATCCAAGCAGATCTAAAGAATGTCAACTGATGCCACTGGCAAATCTAAAGCATAGGCGTGGGAGTAGGAAGAAGGAGGAAAAAGAAAGGAAGTAGAGAGAAAGAAACAGAAAGAGAAGGAAGTGGCAGAAAGCAGCCAAAGCTTTTCCTTCCTTCCCATTCCTGGGAAATAAAAGGGTGTTGTTTTTGACATGGTTAATGTTTTGAAGGAGAATTCTCAGAAGATGCTTCTCAGCTAAATTTAAGGCTCAAGGAACTAAATTGGGTTAGACATTTTAAGTTGAAAGAAACTTTAGAGAGTGAGCTAGTTTAACTCATTTACATACAAGTGGCAGAGTCATTTATCTGACCAAGGATGAAGAAGTGACAACTAGTGAAAGTCAATAAATAAAAGGTCCAGAGGGCTAAAACTAGCAAAGGAGCTATTACAGCAAGGATCCTAGTCTGTTTGCTCACTGATGATACTGTATGGAAAGAAAAATGAAGGAGCATGCATGTCCCACTTCTACTTATTTTACACTCACAGTTTAACCTTCTTCAGTGGCTGCAGGTTATGTAAATTTCAATAAAGCAGATTCAGACTTCATGTAACAACAATCTTCCTAACCATTAGCACTCTATCAAAATACAGCAAATTGACTTGGCAAAGGTTCCCTTATGCTCGAGGTCTTTAAACAAAATTTGGATGAACACTTGTGAGTTATGTTGCAAGAGGGCATTCTTGTTTAAACATTTTGGATTAGGTTTCCTTTGAAATCCCTATCACTTTTGAGATTCTATAATTGTTATTCACTGTTAACTTGAGAGAGGAAGAACATGGGAAAGGGGTGTATATATGAGCTAAGGGAGAAAGAGGCAGCTTGGGTTACCTCTCTACAATCTGTGGAAAGAGGATTTTTTATTCTGTTATATATTTGACATCTTTATTTTAGGTTTTTGTCATGATCTCTAAGAGGTTTTTCCCCAAGACTTGTTCTTTTGTCAAGGAGTTGCCACTGCCATGAGCTGGTTAATAAATCAGTCTTATGAGATTCAGAATTATAGGGAGGTAGTAGATATATGGAAGTTGGGAAAAGTAGTGCTGATAAGGACTATTGAAGAAGTTTCTAAGTCAAAATTTGGTACTAAGTATGGGAAGAAGGAAATGGTTTTTTGTTTGTTTGTTTTTTTATTTATGTTTTTTTAAGCAATTTGAACAGCATTCTCAAAAGAGGCCACAAGGAATTTCAGTTTTTATACTATCTTCTTTTGTTGTATGTTAAAATTTCAGTGGCTTTTATATTTCTATTCATAGTCTGCCTGCAAAACCAAAATAGCTGTTTAGTATAGTAATCTATAGCATTATCTTCATAGACTATTTTTATATTTGACACAAACTTTAATGTTTAGGAGTTCATTATAATGGCGCCTATTAGAGCCATTGGACTTCAAGGTCTGTGAGCAGTTTTGTCATGAACTTGGACTTCCAGCAGTTTATGGCTTCCAGTAAAATGTTTTGCCTTAGGCTGAAATCTTATGTAAAAGGACTCTGACCAGAAATAATTGTTCCTTTATTTGCATGTTTTCAGAAGAAAAAAAAAGGGTTATTTCTTAATGATGCTTTCTTGGCATTAAAAATTAAATGGGTGAGTTAATGTTTCACAATGCCTACTGTGAGTAGTGATTTTTTTAATATAGTGTCTGTTTTTTTAATGAATACAGACCCACACATATATCCTTCTAATGAGCATAATCAATATGACCTATTTATTCTTGACACCATTAGCTGAGTGAAAGTTCTGCCTTATTGACTCCCAAATATACCCAAGTGAAAAAGACAGATTTCAATTATTTTTTCATCCCACCTAGAGTTTCATTTCTAGAGGGAAGGTTTTTTTTATACCTATTTTGTATGATTGTTATTTGATCATTCTTTAATAGTAAAAATACATATTTCCTGTAATTCACCCAGTCCTATCCCCAACTGGAGTTCATGAGTAGAATTGATAGATGACATAAATCAATAACATATTGAGGCATACTCTGTGTGTGAGAAGCTTGATAAGCTTTCTCTTAGTGTCTAGTGCAGTTCAGATGTGACTTAGGAATATTTTTTATCACTTTCCAAAGCAGAAAGCCATCAGAGTTTATTTACTTCATGGGTTGTTGTGAAGAAAGAACTTTATGAACTTTAAAGCCCTACATAAATAGGAGTTATTTGAGCTATAAGCATAACACATAAGTTTAATGCGTAATATGTGAGAGACAGTAAAGTTAGTGGATAAAGAGCTGCCCTACAAACCAATTGGTTTGGGTTCAAGTCTACTTCTGGCACGTGACACTGGAAAAGTCACTTTTAATGCTCTAGTAACTCTGAGACGATAAATTACAGAGAATGTACTGCAGAGGAAATTTCTTTACCCAGGAGTTCCATATACCATTGAAATAACAGGTCCATAAAGTATCAGTCCAGTGGATAATATCAACTTAGATCTGTCTCTGTGAGAGAGTACTTATATCTAGTGTACAGTGTCTGAAATGAGCTTTTTTTTTTCTTATGGTATTAACTTCTTATTCTTTTTCTCCTTCCTTAGGATGCTTCAAACAATTGAAGACTGGTTCTGGTCGGAAGAATTATGGCTTCCTCCCACAATAAAATGGTCAG
This sequence comes from Myrmecobius fasciatus, assembly GCA_023553655.1. Lineage (NCBI taxonomy): Eukaryota > Metazoa > Chordata > Mammalia > Dasyuromorphia > Myrmecobiidae > Myrmecobius > Myrmecobius fasciatus. The sequence continues at coordinate 27,149 of JAJPUD010005171.1, forward strand.
ATCTTGAAGATCATGATGGACTTGTCTTTGTAAAACCTTCTCATTTATATATAACAATTCCCTGTGCTTGCTTCTTGTTGCTCATCAGATACTTTTTTGAACGGTAAGTTTCATGTGAGTATATTTGGTTTCCTTCATCCACTTATTTTCTTTGTTTAAAAAAAAGCAATCATTAATTTTATGAAAAAGAAATTTTAGGAAAAATTTTACTCAAAATTGCATCAATCAATATTTAGCAAGAAGGAAAACATGAAAAGAGTTTAAAATAGTAATAATAATTAGCATTTAAGATTTGCAAAATACTTTACATTTTATCTCATTTGATCCTTATGACAGTTCTGGGAAGTAGGTGCTATTATTATCTCCATTCTATAGATGAGGAAACGGTGAAGAAAGTTAAAAATGTATGGATCACATAATTATTACATATTCAAGGTATGATTGAACTCAGACTTTTCTGAATAGAAATACAGTGTTTTATCCATTCTGTCACCTAGCAATTTAAATGGCATTTTGTCTCTAAAATGTATGGATTTCACATTTATTTTACTGAAAAGGAAAGGAAGTTTTATATGGAATATATATCATTGCAGGGAAGAACATATCAGTATTAAGTTACATATTTTTCAAGTATTTTAAATAATTTATTTTTGTTTAAATCAGTTTTATATTATTTACTATATATAAATATAGTGAAAAAGAGCTTCATTTTTATGTGTCTGAATTTATATAACCACTTTTCTTTGTATAAGTGACCAGATGTTTTGGATTGCTTGGATAATTAGTGTTTTCTTCAGTATAACCTCAATTATGCTTCAGATTCTGTCTTCTTGCTCAGCAGCCATTCAGTTTTAGAAAAGAAAATTATGTTCCCTCTTAGATTATCAAGAACCTGGTAATGCAAATCAAGAAGGGAGACAAAGTGATTCAAAATATGATGTATGCATTTAAGATTGCTTTCCTTCAACCTTCATTTAAAAATTTTAAGGGCTTCTGGTCCAAGGTTAGCATTTCCATTCAGTATACTCTGACATTTCTATGGCTTGTCAGAAGCACTTTAGTGATGTAATAATGACTATAATAATAGAAAGTATATTTGTAGCTCTTTAAGATTTGTAAAGTGCATTACAAATATGATTTCTTTTTTTCCACAACAGCCTATAGATGCTGTTATGATTCCTGTGTTAACGATAAGGAAACTGAGGCAGGCAGAGTTTAAATGACTTGCCTAGATTTGCAATTAGTATCTGAGGATGGTCCTCTTGACCCACGATCTAATACTCTATTCATCTAACTGCCTAATATGTCCTTATTTAAGGGTGATTTAAGATACCCACAAAATAAACTAGTTAATCCGTGTTAAAATACTGACCCTTGAGGTTCCAAGCAAAAGTATCAGGAAAAGCTGCTTTATCTTTCATGAATTGCACACTATTTCTATGAAAAGAAAAAGAAGGGCAGCCAGCAATCTATCTTTAATACTTATTTGTTTTTCTTCATTGTCAAAAAGCTAATCTTTGTCTAATTGAAAGGATCCATTATTTAAAGAGAGGGTCTGTGTTCTCAAAAAAGGCTTGTGGAACTGTGTTCTACAGGAGCAGCTCTTATAGAATGAGACTGGAGATTAGTGTATTTCATAGTTATGAAAACATAAGAAGACTTTTTTTCTCCTGGAAAATTTTTTTTAAAAGACCCAGATCTTAAAAACACACACACACCATACTTTTCAACCTTCTATGTATATGCATATGATAGAAGAGTCAAATTTATATTATGTATACATATATACATAAATATTTGTACATGTGTATATTTATGTACATACATACATATATAATACGTATACACATATAGGTATGGGTGTGGTAAAGACTTCTAAAATTCAGTAATATCCTTCTACCTCGCACTTATTTTTCTCTCTCCATTGAGGTATTTAAAGAAAGCTCTATATTTTCCTAATTCTGCCCACCTCACTCAGCATCAGTTCATGTCTGTCCAGGTTTTCCTGAAATCCACCTGCTGATCTTTTCTTAGAGAACAATAATATCCCATTACATTGATATACCATAATTTGTTCAGTCATTCCCCAATTGTTAAATATCCCCTTGATTTCCACTTCTTTGCCACATAAACAGAATGGCTATAAACATTTTTGCAGAAGTGAATCCATTTTTTGTGATCTCTTTGGAATACAGACATAATAGAACTATTGCTGGATCAAAGTATATGTCTGATTTTATAGCCTTTCTGGCATAGTTGCATATTGCTCTCCAGAATAGCTGAATCAGTTCACAATTCCAACAATGCATTAACGTTCCAATTTTCCTGCATCCACTCCAATTTTTATCATCTTCTTTTTCTTTCATATTAGCCAATCTGATAGATATGAAGTGGTACCTCAGAGTTGTTATTTGCATTTCTCTACCAGCCAGTTTCTTGATTTTTAACTTTATGTTAAAGTTAGGCTCTACTCCTGGGTTGAAGCTTCAGCTTTTTTTGTGCAGCTGTTTTTTGAGCTCGTTCTAGAAAAACGTAAGTTTTCAATTCTTCCAAATTAATATTATCTAAGGAGAGGTAAGGTCACTACTTCCCTATTTGTGCTCTGGCCTATGAGTGACCACAAGCGCTCTTTCCACCCTGGAACTGTGACCATGGTCCCCACTCCTCCTCCCCAGCACTGTGATTCAGGACGGTGATAGATCAAGGCAATGGGATAAAATCCACTTCTGAATTCTTTCTTCACCTGTTCCTTCCTACTCCCTCAAAATTAGAAGGCAAGAAAAAGAAAACCTAGTATACAAAATAGTATTCTTAAAGCATTATTCTAAACCATTTCATTGTTCTGTCCAAGAAGATTCAGTAGCTTCCTTTTGCTTCTAGAATCAAAACCCTTGTTTGGCATTTGAAACCCTTCACTTGGTGCCTGCAATATAATAAATAAGCTCTTAATAAATGTTTTTGACTGACTAGCTGTTTTCTTTCACACACACACACACACATCTCCCTCATTAGAAAGGAAATGTTCTTGCAACTGGGATTGCAAGTCCTTATGTATAACTGAGGCTCAATCTACCCTCTCTTTCATTTCTTAGTTTCCTATTTTCATAGCCTGAAATAGGCTCACTTCTGAAATGCCTTTCTTCCTCATCACTGCCTCTACTTCTAATCTCCTTAGAAAGCTTGGTTCGAGTACTCCCAGGCCCTTCTTAATTCTGCTTCTCCTCCATTACATCATATTTATTTTGTTTAGATTTTGTGCAAACCTATTACATCTCCTAATAGAATTCAAGCTTTTGAGATCAAGGGCTATTTTAATTTTGCTTTGTATCCCAGCACCTAGCAAAGAGCTCAGCACATAGTAAGGATTTAATAAATACCTGGTCAATTACTTAGTTTAGTAGAATGCAAATATGCATTCATATAAACATAGAAATTGTGATATATGTTTACATCACCCTTAACCACAAAATAACCCTCAAACTCACAGTTGGTTTTTGTAGGCTTTTTAATTCCTAATAAATGTTGAAGGTAAAAATAACTGAAATAGAAAGTTATATTATTATATTTTTTTTCATTCCTGCAAGAACTAATGTAACTATTTTAATTCCTAGACTTGCATATAAACATGTTTTGATTACCACAAAACACATTTTGAAATTGTGTTTAGTGTCTGGTTTTGTTTTTCCTTTTTAAGCTACTGACCTTGTGCAAATTCTAAAATATTTTTTTTCTCTGCACTTCTGTTCTACAGTCGTTTGATCCAGGAAAAGTCAGCAATAATACAAATAAATGACCAGCCTTTTAGTAAAATCAGAAAATTACAATTGAACTTTTTTAGTGTCTTTGAGGGCTAAATTCTTCATTTTCTTTTCTTTCATATTCTTACAGATTTATTGCTACACCTCTAGCAAAGACTTTAGGCATAAACAAGAAAATCCCAAAGAAGATTCAGCAAAATCCTGTCTTAGAGAATTTTTTCATCCAATCCAACAGGCATCCTTCCCAAGTAAGCATATTAATTCGTTGCAGATAGCTTTTGGATTAGAAAACTTCAGCCTTAATGTTTTAATCAGGCATCCATAGTTTACCTCATCTGCTTAAGGAATCTGTTCCAGTTGACCTGCGAATGATTTGATTCATTTGGATTCATTTCATTATCCTGCTGACAAGGCACACGGCATCCAAAACAAAATATAAAATGATAGATGAATGTTAATGGTTGATTTAACATAAATATTAATGGTTGATTTAACAAAGAAATCAATGTTTAAGGTCAGTATCTTTAATAGTAAGAAGGCAAGTTATTTTGATCAAAAGGGGACATCCCTAAAACACAATTAACTGTAACCTATCCAAGATTTCATGCCTTTGATTTGCAAAGATGTCACAGAAGCTTATCTAAACTCTGATTTAGACCTTTTATGACATAGGTTCTGTGATTTCATTTATAGTGGAAGAAATCCATAATTCTAGAGATGACTGACTTTCCTGATCAGCATGAATGAAGTATAGGTTCAGACAGAATAGCTTCAAGAATATATTAATGCTTGTTTTCTAAGTCCTTACATAAATCTGGATTATGATAAGACAAGTCTTGAGCTAACACCATTGGTCTTTAAGCAGGATTGACTTCTTTTGATCAAAGAGTGACATATTGAAGGGTAAATGACCTGGCAAATATTGATGATGGTTTGGTTTCTAGTTCATACATTCTTAAAATTCTATTAAAATTCATGAAAATATATTATTAGAAATTAATATATACTGGATTACCTGTGTTTTGCTAATTGTATTGGCAGTACCTCTTTACTAGAGTATTATGAGCAGTAGGAAACATTCATTTAAGTTCAGTGACAGTCAATAGTTAAGGTATTTTGTTGTGGTAATTGTGCCATTTTTCAGTTATGTCTGAACTTTCCTAATCCCATTTGGAATTTTCTTGGCAAAAATACCGAAGTTGTTTCCCATTTTCTTCTTCAGCTCATTTTACAGATGAGGAAACCGAGGCAAACAGCATTAAGTGATTTGCTCAGAATCACACAGCTAGGTTAACTAGATTACTAACTTGTCTGAAGCTAGCTTTTAATTCACAAAGATGAGACTAACTGAATTCCAAGTCCAATGCTTTATCTACTGTATCACCTAGTTGCCTTGGCTAAAGGTGTTAAGTCATAAATGCCAAATTTGACTCATTCAAAGATGTATGTGGAAGTTCATTGTAAACTCTATATGCAAGGCAATCTCTTAATACATTGTCATACATACATAATATTAAAGCAATGTGCATCATCTTAGCAATTAAGACAACAATTTCCCCATCAGGCTATTAATGGAAAAAATCATTGGCTTCTTGACAGCTAAGCAGTTGGATTACCAGCTAAACTCTGGCTGGAAAGACTTTTAGAGAATGGTCTGGCAACAACAGACTCTGCTTTCCAAGGTATACTCTAACTTTAAAAACTGGAGAAGCTCATTACCAGCAAGTTGGCCCTGAACATTATAAAATATGGTCATATTAACCCTTGAGGCAAAGGAAAAAGGTTTAGGTGTTTGTTTTTAGTCTATCTAATTCAAATAGCCTAAGACAGGCAGAGGTGTTTCACTCCAACTTTAGTTAATCATAGCTAAAACCAACAAATTGCAACAGTTAAAATTGATGAGGATTTTTGGTGGTTGTTTTTTTTTTTTTTTAGAAAGTGGTGATATCTATTATTAATTCTAATGGCTGTAATTAGAACACAGTTTCAGTATGTATCAGGAGTCCTTTGGAAGTGTTCTAATATGGCTCTGAAGTTAGTTTTAGGTCATTCATTAGGAAAAAAATGACTTCTAGGAAATGTATGATATTGGTTTAGTTTGTAGGCAGAGTGTTAATACTTGATTACAAAATGAAGCAAACCAGTAGCCAGAATTATCCAAGTTATAATCCATCGTAAGATCATGAAATAAGCAACTTGTTCTTACTTCAAGTATGATTCTAATCTTCTTAGTGTTTAAACTTCTCATTTTTAATTAGGAACTATATGAAATATCAATTTCACAAATTTTTATTATTGCAAATAGTCATGTGATAGATCATGCCAATTGAATGTAATTATATATCTTTTAAGAGGAAAAAAACCCAAGTAATCTATCTAAAGTGGAACTTATTTCAGAGGTAGATTTTTTTTTTTTTTTTTTAGGATCCAGATTCCATTTGAAACTTAAATAGCTAAGCTGACCATAACTTTAGCATAAAACATAAAGGGGAATGTCATATTATCAGATATTTGTTCTACTTATTTGACTTGAAGCTATATGCCAACTCTAAAACAAATTACTTAAGATAATGAATTATAAATAAGTCTGGTATGTTACATTCTTAGAATCTGGTTTGAATAAGTGAAAGTAAACATAAGTGATAAAAGTAAAACTTAGTGAGATAAATAAATTTACTATAAAAAAGACAAAAATATTTAAAATTTAACCAAAGAAAAACTTTGCATATCAGAAGAATTGATCACAAAATAGAGAAAATTATTTTCAAAACAAGCATAGTTTTTGTAGAATTACTGAATTTTAGAGCAATGTGTGACTTTAGGAATTATCCAGCCCAAATCCTTCATAGATAGGAAATGGAATCAGAGGGATTCTCATTTTATTAGGTCACATAGCTAGAAGAGCCAGTTATAGAACTTGAATTTTCATATTCTTTCCATTATACAACGTGACTTTTCAGTAAAGAAAATACACATACACACATGATAGGCAGTAAAATTAAGATAGCAAAGTAGTGTTTACTGTACATAGTCTAAATTATTTGACAGTTCAGCATGATTTAATATAGCTTTAAGTAGCATCATAGTTAATAGAATGAGACTCAGGTCCTATAACTTGAACTATAGTGATTTGAATTATAGTGGAAAGAACTTGCGAGTATTCCATAGTCCTAAGGATTAGTGGTAAAAATGATTAGGGCCAAATAGAATACCATCAAGAATATGTATTGGTGTATTGTATATATAATTTAAAATGTTCAGTGGAAAAGTGCAGGGGACTAATTGATCCCATCAATTTATGTTCTAAAATCAAAACATTATTTCTGTAGGTTATATATATTGCGTAGTGAAAAATAACCATAGTTTTATGCCTTTAGAATTTAGGAAAACAGAATAAAGTAATATCTTATAATAAATGACTCCTTAATATATTCATACATGGTATCCAAAAGAGATTCACAATACTTCTGCACTTTCCATTATACTTGGAAAATGTTATGTAAATGAAACTGTCAAATTTATTTATAGGAGGGAGAGTGCAAGGTTATTTGTTGGGTGTGACCAAAAGTTTTGTTGTAATGATTCAGGGTAGAATTATTACCCCTAAAAAGTATTGTATACATATAATGATGAAAAATTTGGCAATGCACACAAATTTTGTATGATATGGCTTTGTGATCAGTGACAATGTGGAGCAAAGTATGCATCACTTTGGCTGCCATGGATTGCATTCACATAAATAATATTGTTATAATAAAACTACTAAAATCTAATAGCCAGTCCTCAAATGTAACTTGATAAATTAACATGGTATTTAACACATATGAATTTAAGAAACAGAATATATGTGTGTGGAGGTATATATCCATAAATATATGTGTAATGTTTATGTATATTAATGTAACTACTTCAAGATGTATTGGAATAGTGCCATAATAACAGACCAACAATCCTAGCCAACGGATCAAACATTCTGCTCTTTGAGAAAACTAATAATTCAGTAGAACTTATTGCATTAACTGTTTTACTTTGTAAAAACATCAAAAATCTATGCTCCTTCCTCTAAAACCAACAAAATCCCTATAACTTCCAACCACAAACATGCTGCTCAGGTAAAGGAGATAAAAGAAATGTGGAAATAATAGTGGTTAGCATTTATATATGGCATTAAGATATTTATGTTAGCACATTTGATCTTCACAGAAACCCTGTTGCTCAAAACCACATAGGTGATATGTGTGATGGAGGATTTGAACTCAGCTTTCCTTGGGTCCAAATCCAGCTCTGTATCCACTACTGTACTTCTTTGTCTCAAATCAAAGAACTTAAAAATAAAGGGAGTTATCTTGAAGACTGAGGTGATTCCATGTATAGACATGTAAGGACATCATAATTGTACTGTAATTTTGGTGTCAAGTTCAAAAATGTCTCTCTCCTCTTGCCCCAACCAATTTCTTGTTTGGGGTGGAGAAGTGGGTAGAATGTATACAATTTCCACACTTCCATCTAAATACCTTGGTATTGCAGAGTTCATATGAACTATTCAAGAGACAACTGAACACAGTTCCCATAACTTTATACTTCAAAGGGATAGGTATGAGTACTAAATCTGTAATTTTACTGGTTAGAGAATTTCTGGGTAGGGAAATTCCCTCTATCAATTTAGGTCATCATCTTCTGTGTAATTTATAATCTTGAAGAGCTACCTAAAACATGAAGAAATTGAGTGACTTGCTCAAGGTCATAATCCAGCATATTAGAGGTAGAACTTAAATCTTCCTGGTTCCTAAACCAGCTCTCAATGTACTATGACACATTGGCTCTTTTTGTAAATTTCATATTTATCATTTTTATTTCACTATATTAAATTAGGACATATGCTCTAATTATATACCAATATTAAATATTCCCATAATTGAATATATAAGCTGTTTCTGTTTTTGCTATTACAAATAAAACAGCTCTGAATAGTTTTTGTACAGAAATGTTTTGGGGATAGGATCTTAGGTGTCATTGAAGAATAGGATCCATTTTTCACTTTTATTCCATATTTATATATTGCTGTCCAAGGTATTTCTTCTAGTCTGCATTCCATCAACAGTTTTATCATAGTCCTGCCAATATCTTCCCCGCCCCTGACCCTCACAGCAGTTTGGTAGGTTTAATTTAAAGTGATATTTTAAGGTTGTCTTGATTAGCATTTTTCTGATTATTAGAGAATTTGGATGACTTTCTATGTGGTTATTAAATTTATATTTCTTCCTTTATAAATTGTCTATTAACTTTCCAATGGAAATCATATATTATTAGTCATAGATTTCCATATAACCAACATATATATATATATACACATATATGTATATTCTGGACATCATACCTTCATCTAGCATATTTGCTGCAAATATTTTTGTAATGTATCAAGCTATATAAATTTTGTATAATCAGTAAAATTTTATATATCTATGTTATTCTAGATTTTGTCTTTTTCTTCTAGTAGCAAATATTTCTATTTCCCAAAAGAGAAGTAAGAATTGATTTCATCATTGAAATTATTTGGGAGTGGTTTAGAAATGTATCAGGTTATTTATTATATATGAAAACAAATTATCAATATAGATTTGAGCTAGCTCCAAGTTAATTCCCATAATTGTTGAAAAATATGGCATAGTAAAAAGAGTACTAGATCAGGAGTTACAGGATGAGAAATGCCACTAACTACAACATCTTGGAAGGAGCACTGTTTATTGAAAAGAATATGAAATTTTGACTGAAAACATCAAGGTTTAAATCCTGGCTGAAACTTACTAGTCATGACCAAAGACAAATTGTATCATCTGTTATCCTCAGTTCAAGAAAGATAATAATATATAAAAAAGTAATGTTGTATTTGGAGCCAGAGGACTTGAAATCAAATCCCATCTATAAACTTTGGGCAAGTCACTTAACTGTTCTTTGCCTCAGGTTCCTCATCTGTAATACGAGGTTGAACTGGATGACTTCTAAGGTTCTTCTGAATTCTAAATCTATGATCTTTCAAGGCCTCAGTTTCTTGATCTGTAAATGTGAGGATTGAACTATATAAAGTCCAGCATCTTTTATAACCTTAAATTTCTGTTTATTGGGTTTCAATAACAGTATCTGTAATTGAGCATCACAAGATGTTTAACACAAGATGTTTCTTTTAAGTTTAAAAAAATTCTTATTCTAAGTATACATATCTTTTGATTATTTTCAATGGTCTGAAAATAATACACATAATTAAAAAGCACTGTATATTATTCAAATAATTTTTATTTGCCTTTGTACTAAAAGGCTTTTCCCATTTTGTTACATTTCTCCAAATTCTTCTTTTAACTTGCTGTAGTTTTAAGAACTTTATGAATCTTCATGCTCAGGGTGGCAGTTATTTTTTGTTTGTCCAATTTTCCTCTTTAATTTGCACAAGTATTTCAAAGACCTGTGATTTAATTGATGTGGGCATTCCTTCAACAATGCAATTCATAACCTCCTTAAGACTTTGGAGATAGTCTTTGAAAGTTGAAAGATAGAAAAATCTATCACTTTTTGGCAAATATGATTCTCTGAACTAAGAAAAAGTCCTCCTACTAAACCCAAACTTAAAACCTTTCCAGCCTTTTTATCACTTGCCAGATCATGCATTATGCTGATAACCTTTTGAGAACTAGGAGTATCCCAAGATAAAGTATCAAATGAATACTTTTACAAGGAGAACATAAAACTTCAAAAATACAAAACTACCTGGCTTTTGTGGCACAGTGTTTTTATGGTTTTAAAAATTATAGCAAACTTAGATTGTTATTCTAGTATATATATTGTTAGAAAATATTATTTGATTACAGATGCCAGGTCCTGAAGAAAGACCTATTTCTGAGAATTTTAGAGAAATTTGTTTCAGGTACTGTCAGCATTAATAAAAAAAATTCTGAACTCTTAACTCAAAGTATCTGGACCTGCAGCAGATTGCTAATAGAGTTTTCCTTAGTTTCACTACAATGACTCACATTTGGTCCTGCTGCTGCTTCTTTTTTAAATAGTATTTTTTTCAATTACATACAAAGCTAATTTTTAGCATACATTTAAAATTTACTTCTCCTTCCCTTTTCATACCTCTCCCTGATATAGTAAGCAATTTGATAAAGGTTATATATGTGCAGTCATGTTAAACATATTTCCATATTTGTTATATTATGAAAGAAAAAACTGATGAAAAGAAAAAAACATGAAAAAAGTAAAAAATAGTATATTGTAATCTGTATTCAGACTCCATCAATTCTTTCTCTAGAGGTAGATAGCATTTTTTCATGAGTCCTTTAGAATTATCTTGGATCACTGTGTTGCTGAGAATTAACTAAGTCATTTACAGTTGATCATCATACAATATTGCTTTCACTGTGTATACGGTTTTCCTGATTCTTTACTTTGCATCAGTTTATGTAAGTTTCCACAGGTTTTTCTGAAATCATTCTGTTTGCCATTTCTTATAGCAGAACAGTATTTCATCACAATTGTATGTCACAAGTTGTGAACTGATCCAGCCATTTTGGAAAGCAATTTAGAACTATGCCCATAGGGCTATAAAACTGTATAACTTTTGATCCAGCAGTTTCACTAATGGGTCTGTATCCCAGAGAGATTGTAAAACAGGGGATTTGGAAATCCCACATGTACAAAAGTGTTTAAAACAGGTCTTTTCATGGTGGCAAGGAATTAGAAATTGAATAGATGTTCATCAACTGGGAAAATGGCTGAATAAGTTATATAAATATAATAGAATGTTATTCTATATGAAATGATGAGCAGATTGATTTTGGAAAAGCCTGGAAAGACTTACATGAACTGATGCTGAGTGAAGTGAGCAGAACCAAGAGAACATTCTACACAGTAATAGCTAGATTTTGTAATGATCATCTATGATAGACTTAGCTCTTTCCAGCAATACAGTGATTTGAGGCAATCCCAATAGATTTGGAATGGAAAATGCCATCTGCATCCAGAGAAATAACTATGAAGACTGAAAGCAAATCGAAGCATATTATTTTAAACTTTTAAAAATTTGTTTGCTTTTCTTTTTTGTGGTTTTCCCCCTTGGTTCTGATTTTTTTTCACAACATGACTAATGTGGAAATGTGTTGAAAATGATTGTACATGTATAATCTTTTTTTTATTAAAGCTTTTTATTTGCATAACACATGTATGGGTAGTTCCTCAACATTGACCATTACAAAACTTTCTGTTACAAATTTTCCCCCCAGTCCCCTCTCCACCCCTAGATGGCAGGAAGTCTACTACATGTTAATTATATTAAAATACTTGACAAGTCAAATAGATGTATACACATTTTCATACTTATTTTGCTGTGCAAGAACAATCATATCTACATGAACAAAAATAACTCAAGAAGGAAACAAAATGCAAGCAAACATTGATAGCATGAAAATGTTATGTTGTGGTCCATATTTCATATCCCTCTCTCTGGGTGTATATGGTTTTCTTCAGTGAACAATTGGAAGTGGTTTGAGACATTTCATTGTTGCAGAGAGCCATGTCCACCAGAATTGATGCTGTGTTGTTGCTGTGTGTAATGATGTCCTGGTTCTGCTCATTTCACTCAGCATCAGTCCATGCAAGTCTCTCCAGGCCTCTCTGAAATCATCCTGCTGGTCATTTCTTTTTTTTTCTTTTTTTTATTGAAGCTTTTTATTTGTATAACATATATATGGGTAGTTCCCCAGCATTGATCTTTACAAAGCTTTCCATTACAAATTTTACCCCCAGTCCCCTCCCCTCCTCTAGATGGCAGGAAGTCCACTACATGTTAATAATGTTAAAATACTTGACAAGTTATGCAAGAAAAATCCTATCTACAAGAAAAAAAAAAGAAAATCGGAGAAAGGCAACACAATGCAAGCAAATATCAATAGGGAGCATGAAAATGTTACGTTGTGGTCCATATTTCATATCCCTCTCTCTGGGTGTATATGGTTTTCTTCAGTGAACAATTGGAACTGGTTTGAGACAATTCTTTGTTGCAGAGAGCCATGACCATCAGAATTGATCATCATGTAATACTGTTGTTGCTGTGTATAATGATCTCCTGGTTCTGCTCGTTTCACTCAGCATCAGTTCATGCAAGTCTCTCCAGGCCTCTCTGAAATAGTCCTGCTGGTCGTTTCTTACAGAGCAATAATATTCCATAACATTCATATACCATAATTTATTCAGCCACTCTCCAATTGATGGGCATCCCTTCAGTTTCCAGTTTCTAGCCACTACAAAAACGGCTGCCACAAACATTCTTGCACATGTGGGTCCCTTTCCCTCCTCTAAGATTTCTTTGGGATATAGGCCCAGTAGAAACACTGCTGAGTCAAAGGGTATGCACAGTTTGATAACTTTTTGAGCATAGCTCCAAATTGCTCTCCAGAATGGTTGGATCCGTTCACAGTTCCACCAACAATGTATTAGTATCCCAGTCCTCCCACATCCCCTCCAACATTCATCATTATCTTTTCCTGTCATTTTAGCCAATCTGATAGGTGTGTAGTGGTACCTCAGAGTTGTCTTAATTTGCATTTCTCTGATCAATAGTGATTTGGAGCAACTTTTCATATGACTAGAGATGGTTTTAATTTCATCATCTGAAAATTGTCTGTTCATATCCCTTGACCACTTATCTATTTAAGAGTGGCCTGAATTCTTATATATATATGAGACAATTCTCTATATATTTTAGAAATGAAACCTTTATCAGAACCATTAAATGTAAAGATGATTTCCCAATTTGATGCCTCCCTCCTAATCTTGTCTGCATTAGTTTTATTTGTACAGAAACTTTTTAACTTAATATAATCAAAATTATCCATCTGGTATTCAATTAGGAGTTCCAGATCTTCTTTGGACATAAATTTATTCCATCTCCACAGGTCTGAGAGGTAAACTATATGACGTTCCTCTAACTTGCTTACAAAGTCACTCTTTATATCTAGATCATGAACCCATTTAGATCTTATCTTGGTATGTGGTGTTAGGTATGGGTCAAGCCCTAATTTCTTCCACACTAGTTTCCAATTTTCCCAGCAGTTTTTGCCGAATAGTGAGTACTTATCCCCAAAACTGGGGTCTTTGGGTTTATCAAACACTAAATTCTTAAGGTTATTGCCTAGATTGTCCTGATAACCAATCCTGTGCCACTGATCGACTGCTCTATTTCTTAGCCAGTATCAAATGGTTTTGATGACCGCTGCTTTATAATATAGTTTTAGATCTGGTGCAGCAAGGCCACCTTCATCTGCCTTTTTTTTTCATTAATCCCCTTGAAATCCTTGACCTTTTGTTCTTCCAAATGAACTTTCCTACTATTTTTTCTAGATCTGTAAAATAATTTCTTGGGAGTTTGATTGGTATGGCACTAAATAAGTAGATTAGTTTGGGTAGTATTGTCATTTTTATAATGTTCGCTCTGCCTACCCATGAGCACTTAATATTTTTCCAATTGATTAGGTCTGAATTTATTTGTGTAGAAAGTGTTTTGTAGTTTAGTTCATATAGTTTCTGACTTTTCCTTGGCAGATAGATTCCCAAATATTTTATCTTATCATCAGTTATTTGGAATGGAATTTCTTTTTGTATCCCTTGCTGCTGAACTTTGTTGGTAATATATAAAAATGCTGATGATTTATGTGGATTTATTTTGTATACTGCAACTTTGCTAAAGTTGTGAATTGTTTCTAGCAGTTTTTTAGTTGAGTCTCTAGGGTTCTCTAAGTATACCATCATGTCATCTGCAAAGAGTGATAATTTGGTTTCTTCATTACCTACTCTAATTCCTTTGATCTCTTTTTCTTCTCTTATTGCTAAAGCTAACATTTCTAATACAATATTAAATAATAATGGTGCAGTGGGCAGCTTTGTTTCACTCCTGATCTTATTGGGAATGGGTCTAATTTGTCTCCATTACATATGATGCTTGCTGATGGTTTTAAATAGATGCTACTGATCATTTTAAGGAAAAGCCCATTTATTCCTATACTCTCTAGTGTTTTTAATAGGAAAGGGTGTTGGATTTTATCAAATGCTTTTTCAGCATCTATTGAGATAATCATATGGTTTTTGTTAGTTTGGTTATTAATATAATTAATTATGCTGATAGTTTTCCTAATATTGAACCAGCCCTGCAACCCTGGTATAAACCCTACTTGGTCATAGTGTACTATCCTGGGGATGACTTTCTGTAATCTCATTGCTATCTTATTTAAAATTTTTGCATCAATATTCATTAGGGAAATTGGTCTATAGTTTTCTTTCTCTGTTTTCACCCTACCTGGTTTAGCTATCAGCACCATATCGGTCTCATAGAAGGATTCTGGCAGTATACCTTCTGTCCCTATTTTCTCAAATAGTCTGTATGGTATTGGAATTAATTGTTCTTTGAATGTTTGGTAGAATTCACATGTAAATCCATCTGGCCCTGGAGATTTTTTCTTAGGGAGTTGGTTAATAGCTTGTTCTATTTCTTTTTCTAATATGGGGCTGTTTAAATAATTTATATCCTCTTCTTTTAACTTGGGCAATCTATATTTTTGTAGATATTCCTCCATTTCATTTAGATTATCAAACTTACTGGCATAAAGTTGGGCAAAGTAGCTCCTAATTATTGCTCTAATTTCCTCTTCATTGAAGGAAAGTTCTCCCTTATCATTCTTGAGACTAACAATTTGATTTTCCTCTTTCCTTTTTCTTATCAAATTAACTAAGGGCTTATCTATTTTGTTGGTTTTTTCATAGAACCAACTCTTAGTTTTATTTATTAATTCAATAGTTTTCTTATTTTCAGTTTTAGTAATTTCTCCTTTTATTTTTAGAATTTCCAATTTGGTATTTAATTGAGGGTTTTTAATTTGTTCTTTTTCTAGTTTTTTTTAAATAATAAACCCAATTCGTTGATGTTTTCTTTCTCTATTTTATGCAAATAAGCATCTAAAGATATGAAATTGCCCCTTATAACCGCTTTAGCCGTATCCCAAAAATTTTGGTATGTTGTATCCTTATTGTCATTCTCCTGGATGAAATTATTGATTGTGTCTATGATTTGCTCTTTCACCCATTCATTCTTCAGGATTAGATTATTTAATTTCCAATTAACTTTTGGTTTATTTTCTCCTGGCCTTATATTGCATGTGATTTTTATTGCATCATGATCTGAAAAAGATACATTTACTATTTCTGCCTTTCTGCATTTGATTTTGAGGTTTTTATGCCCTAACACATGGTCAATTTTTGTATAGGTTCCATGGACTGCTGAGAAAAAAGTAAATTCCCTACTGTCTCCATTCAATTTTCTTCACAGATTTATCATACCTAACTTTTCTAACAATTGGTTTATCTCCCTAGTTTCTTTCTTGTTTATTTTGTGGTTTGATTTATCTAATTCTGAGAGAGCAAGGTTGAGATCCCCCACTAGTATCGTTTGGCTGTCTATTTCTTCTTGCATTTCTCTTAATTTCTCCCCTAGGAATTTGTGTGCTATTGCACTTGGTGCATATATATTTAGTATTGATATTGCTACATTATCTATGGTACCCTTTAATAAAATATAGTTTCCTTCCTTATCTCTTTTGATTAGATCTATCTTGGCTTTTACTTGATCTGAGATAAGGATTGCTACCCCTGCTTATTTTTTTCACCTGAAGCATAATAGGTTCTGCTCCAGCCTTTTACCTTCATCCTATATGTGTCACTATGTTTTAGATGTGTTTCTTGTAGACAACATATTGTGGGATTCTGGTTTTTAATCCAGTCTTATATCTGCTTCCGCTTTATGGGAGAGTTCATCCCATTCACATTCACAGATAGAATAACTAATTCTTTATTTCCTGCCATCTCATTTACCCAAGTTATGTTTTCCCCTTTCCTTTCCCCTTTCTCCCTTCCCCCCTCCTCAGTACTTTGCTTTTGATGACCCCCTCCCC
>JAJPUD010005171.1:49509-80681 GCA_023553655.1 Myrmecobius fasciatus
AAGTCAGTTGTTTTTCCTAGGAGATATTTCATATTTTCTTCTAATTTTTCATTTTTTTGTTTTTGTTTGACTGATTCTTGATGTCTTATTGAGTCATTCACTTGCATTTGCTCAATTCTTATTTTTAAAGTGTTGTTTTCTTCAGTTACCTTTTTAAGCTCCATTTGTAACTGGCCAATTGAATTTTTTTGTTCTTTGCACTCTTTTTCCATTTCACTAATTTTATTTTTCAATAAATTGGTGTCTTTTTCATATCTCTTTTGCAGGGCATCATATCCTTCTTGCAAGATATTGTATCCTTCTTGCACTAATTTCAATTTATTTTCCCATTTATCCTCCAGCTCTTTTGTTAGGTTCTTTAAGCAATCTTCCAGAAAGGCCTTTTGAAAAGGGGACCAGTGATGGTCCTTGCTGATTTCCTCTTGAATTTTGTCTAAAGGAACCTCTGGATCTGGGGTCATCTCTTCTTTCTCTTTATAAAAGCTATCTATGGTGAGAGCTCTCTTTTGCTTCTTCATTTTTTTTTTTGACAGTGTGGATATCTCTTTAAGGTAGGGAAAAAAAAACGGCGGCTGAAATGGAGGCTGAAGATTTTGCCCTGGGCAGCTTTGGCGAATTAATTTAAGGTGCTGGGCTGGTGGGGGCTAGGACTAAGGCCGAATTACTCCTTAAACAAGGCAAGTCTGTCAGAACACCTGCCCCCAATCAGGGCAGAGTGTCCCAAGTGCCTCAAATAAACTCCAGGTGTTTGGAATTTGGAGTTTGGAGTTTGGAGTTTTTGACAGGATGAGCTGAGCTGAGCTGAGTCCTACCCTCACTTCCGGCCTACACCAGAGTTCTCTGACACCAGAGTCCTCTGTTTATCCCTCTGTCTGAGCTAGACAAACCTGATGTGAAGTTTTTCAGAGATATCTGCAAGCAGTATCCAAATATTTCCTGATTCGTTGACTTGAAGATCAGTTCAGAGGCTTATTTTATTGTTGATTTGAGAGAAGGTCGGAGGAGGACGCAGAGAGTCACCTTTTCACTCCGCCATCTTGGCTCCGCCCTGTACATGTATAATCTATATAAGATTACTTGCTGTCTTGAAGAAGGGAGAGATAAGGAATACAGGAAGAAAAGAAAATTTGAAACTCAAAAACTTACAAAAATGAATGGTGAAAACTATACTTAAATGTAATTGGAAAAATAAAATGCTATTGACAACTATATACTACAATTTGTTTAGCCATTTCCCAATTGATGTGTAATCTCTCAATTTCTAATTCTTTGTCATTAAAAAAGGGCTGTAAATATTTTTATGCACATAGGTTCTTTCCCTTTTTAGTCTATTGTTTCTTTATTGCCCCTTATATATTTATTGTTGATCAATCATTTATTAGTTTTCTCCCTTTTCAGAATGATCTATATGGTCTAGCAAAGAAGAATAACCAAACTGTACAACAAGTTGAAATATGGTTTAAGAGACGGCGTGATCAAGAAAGACCTTGCAGACTAAAGAAATTCCAGGAAGCTTGGTAAGAAGGATGCTAGAAGCATGAATAGTTTTGTGCACCTGTACATATTCTAAAGGTTAGGATATCACCCACACAATTTTTTTTCAACCAGTTCATCTGTTCAAGGAGTCAATGCTTGCTCTGTTTTGTTCACTTATAATTTAGAACTTCATCATCTTTTTTGCAACCACATTATAATTGCCAGCACAGATTATATGGGGGAAGTTCTGTTTTCCCTTGAGAATACAGGGCAGAATCATCTGCTTTTGTCTGAATCAGATACTTAACCCATCATCTCCATGTAAACTGAAAAGACTTACCTTGTCATATTTGAATAGGACAGTCAGGTTGGTCTAGGGCTTCAAGTTGAATTCTTGCAACCTACACTTTAGTAGTTTACTAGGGCAGTATTTTAATAATTTGTCAGGAAAGATTTTTTTTTGTTCTCAATTAGACACAACTACTTCTATACAAAATGTTATTTTATTCTAGAATATCTCTTCTGTTAAAGGCATACTCTATCCTTACAAAAATAAGGTGCAAAAAGGCATTATTCTTCATTTTTCTCTTTACTTTGGTTCAATATTTTTCTTTCTTGATAAGATAAATTCATTTTTCATTTGCTGAATGCCTATTAAATACTCAGTTCATGGATGGAGATTAAATTGTATTTACATGGTTTCTGTTCTTAACTTATAGTTAATAGTGAGACTAAAATAAGAAAAATAATAGTGTCCAGGAAAGGAAACTCCAGGACTATGTAAAATGATTCGATGTGGGCTAAAAGTCTTAAAAGAGTCTTTTTGTTCAACAGATATTTATCAAATATGTAATTGTTGCTCACATATATCTGGAGGAAGGACTTGAGCTGGGCCATGAAGTATAGGTGAATTTGAATGATAGGGAGGAGTGGCTTGCCCAGGGTCACACAGCTAGTAAATGTCTAAGGCTGTTTTTGAATGGTTTTTTTGACTTGCCCTAGCTCTCTATCCAAAGTACCCCCTAGCTATCTCTAGAGGGATGAGGGATTGGAGAAGGGAAGAGACAAGAAAAGTGTTGCAAATGGGGATGGTGCTATTCACTAATCCCAGGAGATGCAGGTAAACACTGCAACTCCTGTGGTCAGCACTTGGTCACTAACTCTGGCCACTTGACTCTTGCCTAGTCACCAGTTTATTTCCCTTAGATTGGTGTCATTGGCATTTGAGCTCCAGTCTTGCCCTCAGCTTTCCCATATCCATGCATCTTACCAAGCAGGAGAAAGCAGACAGTCATTCAATAAATAGTAAATAAATACTAAACTCTAAGGATACATAGAAAGGAGGAACAGTATTTTTTTTTGCTCTCTCAGAACTTTCTGCCCCGTGTACAAGTTTCTGAGGAGTAGCCCTCTTGTCCTTTTCAGAAGTTGGTTCGTGATCAACCACCACAGAACTTGAGGGATGATTAGTAGTGTCTGCTCAGCCCATTAACACATTTCTTCTTTCTTTTTAAAACAAATTTCCATGGTAACAATTCAAGAGGACAGGCCAACCCAAGTTAAATTTGTAAAATGAGAAAATTGGACTAAATGACCTAAAGTCCTTCTCTGCTTTCAATCTTAGCAGCCACACATTAAGTAGCTATCTCCAGAGTTCCTATTAGGTACTTTCAAATAGGCAGAAATTTTCCCATCATCTCAAGGCAGATTCATTCTTGAACTATATTTTTCTTCTTCAGCTTTCTTGATAGAATTCTACCTTCAGTCTAATCCCAGGGCATTCCTCATTTTCAGTCCAAAGTTTTATTTTTTTTAAATTAGTCTTGACTTGGCCATATATCTTTTAAAAAATAAATGTTTCTATCTAGAAGTCAAATCAACAAACATTTATTAAGCACCTGCTAGGTGCCAGACACTGTATAAATTGGTGGAATATCTAGAAGATATTCACTGCAGAAGCAACTGTAGTTTCAAAATCAACACATTTGGTGTCATTATATGAAATGGACCAAATGGGATGGGTAGAGTCTATCTCCCTAACTCCAGTTAGCTACATTCTACCTACAAACTGTGGTTCTGATAAGACCATCTTGCAATGTTAATTTCCTTTATTCTGCCTTTCTCCCACTGTCTGTATCTTAAAGATTCAATCTCTCAGGCACATTTTGGCTTTTCTAGAAAAATCTGTCTTCTAATTTAGTCTCATCCCAATAAATATAGGAAAATAACATTTTACTCTTTTAAGACAACTAAATAGATGTGCTGTCAAAAGTTATTACCTTGTTATGAATCTTGCCTAATAAAGATTATTTTGTATATTATACTCCCTTGTACCAAACAGATTTTTCTGTTTTATGAAAGTTTATTTCATAAGCAAGTGTGAAAATAAATTTGTTAGTTTTGAGACCTCATCTGGAAATTTTTAGATAGTTATCCTTTGGGATACTTTCTTGATCACATGATATAAATAATTGGTCCTTATAATTTTTCTCCCATGGAAGCAGGAAATGAAAAATAAGACTGTATTTTAGAATATACTGGGAGAAATATGTTGTATGTAAAGAAAGTTTTCATTAAAAAATAAACTGCTCTTGGCATATAATGAAAAATGTTATTATTGGCTAAGTTGAAATCCTTTTCCAGATACTTTTATGCATCAACTTAAATGAGTATGTTCAAATTACTCCTTCTTGTTAAGTAGAAAACATTTCCTTCTTTGATTATCTTTACAAAAAAAAGCATCAGTCCGGAAAGACAGTTGAACAAGTACTTAAAATAGCCAATATGGTAGTGTAAAGAGTGCTTTGAGGACTGCCTGCATTCAAAAGTCTCCTTTTTATTACTAGCTTAGTTTTTTGGAAAAATTATTTAACCTCTCTAGACCTCAATTTTCTCATCTCTAAAATTAAAGCATTGGACCATATGACTTCTGAGATCCCTTTTGAAAATAGGTTTATGATCTTAAGGTCCTGGGAACTGAATTCTAGCTTTGGTTCAATAACTAATTAGCAACATGACCTTGGGATAATGATGTTGAACTGGAAGCAGCCTTAGCAATGATTTAGTCCAACCTCTTAATTTTATTGCTATAGAAACAGTTTAGGAGAGATTTTGCCTTGACTAAATTTATGCAAACAGAAATAAATAGCAGAGCTAGTATCTGAACCCACTAACAAGGTATACCAAGGTGCTTCAGTTTCTCATATGAAAAATGCAAGGATTAGACTAGGTGGATCTTGAAGGTTGCTGCTAGGACTAACATTACACAATTCTCTCAATAAATGTTTTCCCTTATTTTGGCAGCTGGAGATTTACGTTTTATTTATTGTTAACTATTGCTGGAATTGGATTTCTATATGATGTAAGTTATCTTTTTAGTATCTTTCATTAGAATCTAGTCTTTAAAAAATACTTGCCTATGAGTTTGTTATGATGTAATAGCACCAAAAAAGTAAACAGCTTTGAAAAGCATTTTATTGAGATTCTTATGATGTTATTATGTTGAAGCATATAAATGCTTTGAATTATCTGTGTATACTCTCTCCAAGATGTAGATCATTACGCATCTAACCTTCCCTAGGAGGGCTGATATAGAATTAGCATTAATTATTTCAGAAATAACTTCTTCATTTAAGTTACATTTAGTTATATGCTTTGTAGCAGGTTACTTTTGTTGTTGACTATATTAGTAGTAGTGTATTATATATGATAGATATGCATATTTATACATTTATATGTGTGTATGTGTTATACACACATATATAGAGAAAGAAGGAGGGAAAGAGGGAGGCAAAGAAGAAATGAGGGAGAGAGACAGAGGGAGAGAGACAGAGGGAAAGAGAGAAAGAAAGAGAATATTAAAAACATCAGATATTTCAGTGCCATTAAAACGACATATTATTAACTACAGTGCCTGTTACTTAAATATAGTACTTTGCCTATAGTATTTAAATGTTTATTGAATTTAATAAAAATTTTACTTTTTTGATAAAAGATTGCTGATGTACATAATTGTTTCCCTCTTCCTCCTTTCTGTATTTAGAAACCTTGGCTTTATGATCTGTGGGAAGTTTGGAATGGCTATCCAAAGCAGGTAAGCCAACTCTTATAGCATTGTAAAACTGAAATAGCCTTGGGAAAACCTAGAAAATGGGCCAAATTAGTTTTTAAATACTGCAATATCCCCATTCTCCCAAGACATCTAAAACTCTCTTGTTGCCCCTTGAGTAACTAATAACTAGAAAGAACATTCTTGGTTAGATGGACTTTGTTAAATGCCTCGAATTATGCAATATAGGTGACTCCTTATTCTGCTCATGAATAGGGCTAACCTCAGTGGACCTCTCAGCAGATTTTTTTGAGAGACAGTGTGGCATAGGGGAAAAAACATTGATTGTAGAGTTCAAATCCTAACTCTGAAATTTAAATATTTGTGAGATCTCAGGTAAACAAAATAATTTCTTTGAACCTGTTTTTTTCATCAATGAAAGAGTTGGACTAAATGATTTTTGACATCCTCTTCAAGGATATTTGTGATTCTATAATTTTGCAATACTAGGCTCTAAGGAGTGCCTAATATCTCATATATTTTTAATCAGAAAATATTCTACAATGTTAATAAGTTAATTAGTAGAAACTTAGGATAGGTAAGAAGAATACCACCTTAACACACATGCCTTTGGCTGTAAATAGAATATTTTAAATGATAGCTTTTAATAATAACTTGATAAATTATGATTAATAAAGACAGATCTTAATTTTTTACATATTTATGTAATATGGAAGCAATTTTATTTCCTGAATTCCATAGCTAATACCACTAAATACATTATGTTATTTATATATATTTTAAAAAGTAATGAATGTTTTCTTTTTCTTAGCCATTATTACCATCTCAGTACTGGTACTACATTTTAGAGATGAGCTTTTATTTGTCTCTGCTGTTTAGCCTTCGTTCTGATGTCAAGAGAAAGGCAAGTATTATATGTAAAACGTCTTTATTAGCATCTTCAAAACCTTTGATTTAAAATTTTTGTTTCAGGGAAGCTTCAGTTTCTTAACTTCTTCACATATTATAGTAGTATAGTGTATTACTCATAACATTATATTAGTTATCTTTCTTCTTTTGCTAAATATTTGATAGGGAAGTGATTATGGTCCAATTACTGTGGCAGTTATAACTTTAAAGCTCTGCCCCTCATCAATGGAAATACTTCCATATTTTCATTGTTTTCAAAAGGCAAAATGTCATTGACTATGAAAACGTACCCTCTAGTTGATCTTAATTTTATATTTAATACATGATTATTTTTTAATTATTCAGAGTACTTTTCACTTATTTTGGAAAAAAAGAAGTCTGATCCTTCAGAAATTTTTGTGAGGGAATAACTGTCAAGTATTACTACATTTGCTTTACTGGCAGAGAAACTAAGTTATAGAGAAATTAAATTAATTTTATTTAGATTACTAAATAGTTCCTCTTTGTAATCATTAGGCTTTGTAGTTCTTCCTGATGAACTTGCCAAACTATACATATTTGATCACTCAGTCACTCTGACTGAAAATATTGTAGATTCAGATTAAATATAATCTTGTGTTGTAAATAAGGTGCTACATTCCAAGGAGAAAGTGGATTTGTATCTTACTAGTATTTAAGCATATATTCCTTAATATAAAGAACTAAGAACATTTAATGATTTGGAAGGGAAACATAGTTGTCTTAACCATCTATATGGTATTTGATTGTGGGAGTATACTTTAGTTTTCCTGTCACTAAGAAAATGATTGTTGTAGCAAAATGGAAAGAAGAAAAACCTATAAGAATGAACCCTGATTTTTTTCATTATTCATAACAAAGGAAGACTCCATAAGGAGGTAATAGAGAAAAGATATACAGAGGGATATGAATGTGATGCAGAACCAATAGGCAATCATTTTAAAAAAAGAACTCTAAATATTTCAGAAAACATTTTTTTCTCCCATTAAATCAAGCTTTTGTCTATTTCTGATGTGTATTGTGTAGGTACATATTTCTCTAGTATTATAACTGATTAAAATTTTTGTCAAAAGAATCCTTCCTTTATTTAAGGGTTGAATTGAAGAATTTTTTTTTTTTTTTTTTGCTGAGGCAATTGGGGGTCACACAGCCAGTAAATGTTAAGTGATTGAGGCCAAATTTGAACTCAGGTCCTCCTGACTTCAGGGCTGGTGCTCTATCTACTGTACTACCTAGCTGCCCTTGCAGAATCTTCTTAAAAGAATAACAAGTATATAACATGGGCAAATCATAAAATAATGTTAACTAGTACTTTTTTTGCAATTAGTTTTGTGGTAGTCTGTTTTCATTTAATTTATTTTAAGAGGAATTTTGTATCTTCAAATGAAAACATAAATCCATGTTATGTATAAGACAATGAAGCAGTAGTTCTTTTTAAGCATTAAATTATTGTATAAATATGAACAATTAATTTATGTATATAAAACTCTCTGTATAATATACATTTATTCACATACCTATGTATAAACATCCATTCTACACACACTTTGATGAACCTGTGATTTCTTTGGTATGGCTAGCCTCTTGACTGATTTAGGTCACAAACCTTTTTATTTTGTATTTATTTTTATTTTGTATCTTTTTCATATTTTTTCATTACTTCTCCATAAAGTATCTAACAGAATACTAGAGATCTACTTATTGATTAAAAAACTAATCTTAGGGATATCAGTAAATATGTTTGTATGTGTATGGATAGAGAAAAAATAATTTTATAGATAGGATATTCCAGAATTCTTAGTGCATATTTCAAGTTTAAAATAGCACTGAGCTTTTGGGACAATAAATATGTATGCATATATATATGTATACATATGTATAAAATTAAATTGACATTTATAGATATACAACATTGATAAAACTTAATGAAACAATCAGTATTTACACATAAATACACACACACACACACACACACACACACACACACACATAGAACATGCCCAGTGTTCCAAGCAATGGCCTCATATGATGAAAATGGCCTTTCCTAGTTTATTGTCAGTCTTGAAATATATTTATTTCTATCACTTATTTGTCTGTTTAGGATTTTCTAGCCCATGTCATCCATCATCTGGCTGCTTTAAGTTTGATGAGCTTCTCTTGGTGTACTAATTATATTCGCAGTGGGACATTGGTGATGCTTGTCCATGATGTTGCTGACATTTGGCTTGAGGTAAAAGTTTGAAATTTTATAAAAATATGGTTTCCTGATTTTTTATTCCCAACAAAATGTTGTTTATGAACCTTTTCTCAATTGTTCATTTTTATTCTTATTCAGTCCTGGACAAAATACTTTCAAGAATTTTGAACTCTTTAGGTCTCTTGCATAAATCTTTTTGACTTATTTAATTTGTAATTATTTCTGTATTTTCATAGATAAAGATAGACAAAAATAAGAAGGATAATTTGGAGGATGTTTCATGTTGGTTTTCAGTTTGAATTAAAAGGTGACATACATTGAAAGGAATTGTTGATCTAGAGTCAAGAAACCTGAAATTATTTTCTAGGTTGTCCTCTTAATACATATATGATCTTTGACAAGTCATTTGATCTCTCTGAGCCTCAGATTTCTCATCTGGAGCAGATATGGGAAGTAGAGTGGAAAGCAAGTCACTTTCTAAATCCCCATATAGTTTGCTTTTCTCAGGTTTTCCAGGAATGTGTTTTGTTTTGTTTTGTTTTTTCCTGTTGTTGTTGAAGTTCCTAAGGATTTCGTGTTAAATTGTTTAGAGGCTTAAATTGTTGCAGGCTCAGTTCTCTTTTCCCTCCTTGATCATTTCTGAGAATAATTATGATAATTATATAGTGGGCTTAAACCTCTGGGAATTCCTAATACTTCAGAACCATATAACGATAAAATTAATAGATTTATATAAGCTTCATTTTAGAGATCTTGGAGAGCAATAGATCTGAAGTATACTTCAACCCTAATTCTTGGTTGGAACTTGAAGGAGACTTCTGCACCTTTTGAATATCTTAAAAATAAATCTTATTTTCCTTTACTCCCAAACTGCTATTTTTTAAGGAGTGTGAGATATTAATGCAGGGAATTAATATTATTAAAAAAGTTCTCTCCTATTTGTGCAATGGAAAGATGCAGATTGGGAGACAAAAGACCTAGGTTCAGTGATTCTGAACCCAAAATAATTCTGCTTTTTTCTATGCATTTGATCTTGGACAAGTCCTCTGGACTTCTCTTTGTCTTAGTTTTTTTACAACTGTAAAATTAATCTTACGTAAGGAACAGTAAAGAGACCAGCACTACTGGATTGGTGAGTGTGTGATGGGGAAAGTGAAAAGGAAATGTGTAAGAAGAATGAAAAAAATAGAAGGGAACTAGATTGTGAATACCAAATAGAAGGCTTTATATTTGATCCTGGAGGTGATAAAGAGCCACTGGTGCTTATTAAATGATGGGATGGGGTGATAACATTGCCAGAATTACATTTTTATAGAGATTATCTCCACACCTAAGTGGAAGATGAATTAAAGTAGGAAGAGACTTGTGATGGAGATGAACCAGACTTTCCAGTAATCCAGTTGTGATATGATGAAAGGCTGCACCACGGTGGTGATAATGTCATAGAGAGAAGAGGACATATCCAAGAAATATTTAAATAGTAAAAATTGACAGGACTTAGCAATAGATTAGATATAAATCAAGTATTATACCATGGCTGAGAGTAATGTATCTTATACAATAATAGGGAAATTCAGAAGGGGGAGGGTTTTGAGAAAATATAATTAATTCAGTTTTGAACATGTGGGGTTTGACATCTGCAATTTGAGGTGTCTAACAGGCAGTGGATGATGCAAATCTATAGGCTAAAAGAGAAATTAGGGCTGATCTAAGAATCATCAGCATAGAGATGACAATTGAATCTATGGGAGCTGATAAGCTCACCAAGTGAAATAAGAGAGGGAGAAGATAAGAAGACCTAGGGTAGAGTCCTGGGAGACACTCATCATCCCTGGTATAAAGATTCATCTAAGAAGACTAAGACAGAATAGTCAAATACAGAGAGAATCAGTACAGCAATAGTATCATGGAAATTTAAAGAGAAATTGGATCAAGAAGAAAAAAAGATCATTGGTAACTTTGTTGAGAGCAGTTTTGGTTGAATGATGCTATTAAGAAGAATGTTTCAGGAAAAATCATCTGTCTTCATTAAAACATATTTAGGTTAATGATGAATGCACAAATGCAGTCAACCTACTTCCTATGACTTCAAAATGAATTTTGATTGATCTGTGTTATATTTCAATTAGTAGAATAAATCATGTTTCACCAGAATAAGTATTGCAGGATAATCAGTTAGATATATTTAAGGGCTATTTATATTATTACATAGAAAATATTATTTGAATAAAGAATTGTTTCTAAATTGTGTATAAACTCAATGAGGTATGAAAAATAAATCTTTTTTTCCTTATATAGGATATAGATAAGAAAAGCAATGGCTTAATAATATAAGTGATGTGTTAGCTTTCCCATTTGTTTTTTTTTCTGAAAATATAGCCATACTTGTTAAAATTCTTCCTTTTCTTTCCTCATCCATCCATTCATCAATACTTTTATTGTCTCTGCCCATTTGCCTAAAAATATGATCATGTTCAAAATGATCTCACAGTTACTTACTACACTGTTATTTCTAAGCTTGCTGATTCACTTGTGTTTTCAACATTATCCACTGAAATAACAGTGTAGTATCTTAATGGAGGAGAGTTAGGATCTGAGACATAGTCGTTCACTTCTTCTGTGAATTTGGTAGTTCGCTTAATACTCTGTTTTCCATTTCACACCTGTAAAATGGGGCTCTAAATAATATTGCTTGGAATATATTGCAAAGTTTAGTTGATTTATATTTGAAAAGGTTTTGAGGCCCATTTCTGTCAAAAAGAGAAATACCATGTTACATAGTTATAATACTCAAAGTCCTTTTATGGATAAATTATGAAAAAGTTTGATTTTATCAGTGATTATAAATCGTTCTTGATTGAAAAGCATCTCATTTCTTTAAAAAATCACTAAGCACAGATTTTAAAATTTTTTACTGATAACAGATACAACCAGTGACTAGAGGAATCATAGTAGATCCATAGATTCATATGACTAAAAAGAACCTTAAAAGATAATCTGATTCTATTCCCTGGTCTAAGCAAGGAAATATTTTACCATCCTAAGCATGCTCTGTTTTAAAAAATCCTTTATAAATGGAGATTACAGAACTCCTCTGCATACTTTTTTTAAAATCACAACTCATTATGTCATTCTAACTGCTACAATTTTTGACTCTGGATTCTGACCGAGAGAGCTCCTTTAGACTTATGGACCCCTTTCTAGAACAAAATCTTATTAGCCTTCACAGAACTGAAGACAATATTTTCTAAATCTTTTTTTTTTATTTAGCTTAAAAGACCTTAGGTGTTGCAATTCTTCCTCCGAGTATCTCTTATATACCTGTTTAAACATTTCTGATAAAATTTTCTTTAAGATTTCCACATATCTTTTAAACAATACTTATATTAAACTTAATATATTATACCCTTAGAAACTTCTAATACTTCAGAACCATATAATGATAAAATTTTTAGATTTATATAAAGTTTCAATTTAGTGATCTTGGAAAACAGTAAAATTGAAGTTTACTTCAACTCCAATTCTTTGTTTGAACTTGGAGAGGATTTCTGCACCTCTTGAATACCTTAAGTGTAAGTATTACTTCTACCCCAAAAAACTGTTATTTCCTAAGAAACGTGAGACATTAATGCCCTGGGAAAAGAACACTGTAATGAAAGGTTCCCTCTTAGTGGGAGACAACATAGTGCAATGGAGAGAGAGTTAGGCTCAATACTTTAGGAATAATAGGTAAATCAGATGGATTGCTTCCTTTTCCTATACAAGTTCTAGGTAGTACATTCTTACAAATCCCAATTTTGCTTCATAATAGCACTATAATGTTAAAATATTTATCTGCTATGATTTTTTCTATATTTTATGCATATTTCTACTTCCATTTCCTTCCACCCCCTCCACATCTATCACTCCAAAGTTATTTTCCTTTTTCATTATACTTTCACTACAACTCTTGCATATTAATGTTCTAAAAGTTCTAAGAGTTCACTATTCTTTTTTTTGCAAAATACTGATCCCATGCCCTGGATTATTTCCCTATTTCGTTAATATGCAAGTCAGGGGTGATAGAATCCAAACCTTTACTGTTCAAATATATTACATATCTGAACTGATCTAAACTGAAGATCTCCTTTTCTGGTTCATGCTATTCTTATTTCAAGATGACCTGAACTCTAGTTGTCTCTAACTTCTGTGACCTTCCTCTGTTTCTTCTCCAATATAAAATCCCAGGTTACTCCTTGAAACCAAAAGAATACAGAGCAGAAGCAGTGTCAGTTCAGGTGTTAGCAACCAAAACATCAAATGCAATAACAAGAAGTGTTTGAAGTGGTTGCCAAATAAAAACTTGAATGAACCTTTAAAGTTAACCTTATATAGAACATTAACTTTCCTTCTACACTAAGAACTTAGCAAGAGTTCTTTTCAGTAAACACAATGAAAATGGACTGCGTGTGTTAACAAATAAGAACAAATCTGTTTTTGAGGGTTGAGAGCTATGAAGAAATACTGCCTCATTCCAACCATAGTGGATAGAGCCCTGGAGGCAGGATGGGGTGAAGCCCCTTGTGATCCGTGATTCTGGGGAACCTAAGGCTGATGGTTTGCTTGAGCACAGGAGTTCTGAGCTGCAGTGGGATCAGCAGATAAGGTGTTTGCCCCAAGTCTTGCACCAGTATAGTGTGCTCCTGGAAGTGGGGTGGGAGGTGCTATAAGACTGTTTAAGGAGAGGAAACCTGGCCCAGACTGGAAATAAAGCAGGTTAGAAATCCTGTGCTGACCAGTAATGACTATGGACTCAGACCTATGAGTGGCTGCTGTATTTGTGTGCCTGAGCCAGATAGGGAGACTCAGGGAAAGAGAGAAGGAAAGGGAAGAGAGAGAAGAGAAAGGAAAGAGGGAAGGAAGGAAAAAGGGAAGAGGGAAGAAAAGTAGAAAGGGAAGAGGGAAGGAAGAAAGGAAAAAAGAAAGCAAGGGGGAAAAGAAGGCTTGCCTATCTTTGGAGTTAAAGGACTTAGCTTCCAACTCTACTTCTAATACTATTTATGTAACCTTGAGCAGATCACCTACTGTTCTTCTGGACTAACTGATACATGAGGTTTCTTCTAGCTCTCTAATTCTATGTCCAATGCTTTTTGTAATCAGTAGTTAGTTTCAGGACCACTTACCATATCATTTTCCTCTTAACATTTTTTTGATCTCTTTCCCTGTTGAATGGAAGTAGGTACCTAAGTTAAATTATTCTAAAGCTGCCTTTTCAAGGGTTGTTGAAAGTTTGTCTGTTTACCTGTCTCTGAATGAATTTTCTTTGTTTTGTTCCAGTCTGCTAAACTATTTTCTTATGCTGGATGGAAGCAAACCTGCAACATTCTATTTTTCATCTTTGCTGCTGTGTTTTTTATTACTCGCCTAGTAATTTTCCCCTTCTGGTAAGTAGACCAAGATTATTTGCTATCACATTTCTGTGAAATTTAGTTTTCCTGTCCTTAAATTTTCTGAGATAGGTTATAGGAGGATGTTGACATCAAAGAACTATATCACCTTTTTTTCCCTAACAGAATGTTGATCTCCAGCGATGAGGACAAAATGTATGAAATAAGATGGGAGGAAAACTATAAAGGAGTCTTTCATTAATTATGGAAGCAACTTCTATTTCAGAACCCTTTCCACCATGCCGCAATACATTGTACACACCCCAAGCCATTGTGAAAAAAATCTAGCATTCCAGTATGAGAGACAGAAAATGGAAATATAGTCTAAAAGTGACAGAAATTGTGAGCTGTAAATTGAAAAATACATTAGCAAAGGAATATGTTGCAGTAAGTTCTTATGTTCACTTTGGATGTTCTCCCTTAATGAACATGGATCTATCTGAGAATCTTGTAGTTGCTCCATCTGTTCAGATTGGAACATCAGCATATTTTCATAAGAGATATTTGCCGTTGGTCATAGATGTAACTGAGATGTTATCTTGACCCAGCCATAAATCTTGTCTTTGCCAAAGAAGGAACTGTTCACCTAAGCACATATATGGAAAGGTAAATGGAAATTGGGAAAACAAATATTAGGATTGGCAGAGAATTACCAATATCTTATCTCTCTTGAAAGCTTTTCCTCTCATAAACGTAATTCTACATGTGTATCTTGGCATAAATAATAAAGACAAAGTAGTAAAGAAGCCACGGGTTATTTGGAGAGCACTACCTAAAACCATATTTTTTGGTCCAGCACATATTTTCCTCCCAAGCTAATGTCAAACAATCCTGGCAGATAGGCTAGTGCTGTTGTTAGGTTTTAATATTATTTGGCAGGGATAGAGTTCAAGGATACTGATTTGCCACATTAGACTAACTCTAAGTGAACATTAGTTAGCTTTAGGTGTTTTTGTAACACTACAGCATATAGACACTGAATAGAGAACTCAGATATTAGTACACCATGAGCACTATCTCTCCCTCCTTCACAACCTCTCTTCTCCCAGTGAACCAGAAGAATTTTGCTGATGATATTTAAGTACCTTGATCATGGTAGACATTTTCTTTAGGGGTTTCAATGAAATCTTAGTCAAGATTAGAGTTGAATTTAGCATACCTGTTTTAAATGACATCTAGAGATAGTTGAAGTTAGATGTTGGATTAGATAACAAAATCCTATTTGGATGAATTAAAAATGAAAGTAATTTATGCTTTTAAAGTGACCTCAAATTGAGAAAATGTTTGAGCTTCATTGTCAGTTCTTACTGATTACAACATGATTCTGGTGAATCTCACCTAAATGATGTTACTTTAACAGTAACTAATTTTGATTAATGCAGAAGATTTTAGCATTATACTATTGTTTATGATGAATAAATATATATGTCTTGATAACGATAGCCATATGTGTAAGAAAAGTACTGATTTGTAACTGACATCTATCTATACACATATATTGTTCTTAATTCCTAAACTTGTAAACTATAAGGGCTCAGCCACTTGCCATGTTGAATTAGTAAGATGTATGTGGCATGTTTTCAACTCTTACTTGCATAAAAGCCTGCTTCAGAGTAGCATTCTCTTCAGTTGTTGCTGAATTTTCTGGGAGTTTAATCTCTATGAAATAGACTTTGAAGTCTTAACTGATCGATAGAATTCTTATTGAATTCCACTGAGCCTTACTCATTACTTAGCTGACAAAGTATTTCATCTGCCTGTAGAAATTTTAGAGCAGTCAACATACTTTAATATAGATGCTTAAAGTTTCTTCTGGAAGGTTCACCATGATATAATTCTGGAGTTTACTAGTGAGTACCTCTTGTTGGGCTTTTTTCCCCCTTTGGTAGGGCATTGAGCCAGACTAATTATTCCTTTTATTTTTCCCACTGACTGTGGCTTTATAGTTTATGCACAATTGCATTGGTCACTGAAAAAAGAGAATTGTTTTCTCCTCCTTTGTTAACTTGGACCCATATATAGGTATAAAATGAACTTAGTAGCCCTACATATCACTTTAGGGCAGTTCATCTGGATGAATTCACTTTGCAGGCACTTAATGGGTTTTAGAGGGAATCTGCAATGTAGTAATTGGATTCACTTTCCTAGCTCCAATAATAGATTCTAGACAAGAATGGACCTCAGCTGACCAGTACTTTTGCCTAATTCAAGTTTTTCTTGAGGACTCATGGCCCTGAGAAAGAAATAAAAATTAAATATTATTCCACCAAACATTTTATTTTTTTTCTTCTCCTTCCTTTTTTAAACCCTCTTCACTCCTACTGTACTTTAATCTCTCACAAGTCTTCTTTATGTGCATCCTAGTTTCCCTTTCTTTCTTCTCCTTCCCCTAACTGGCAATCATGCCATTTAATTGGTTCTTAAAATAAATAAAAATTCCTCATATTGTTTTTCTAAAAGTTTTTGGCCCTACTGGCAAAGGTATAAAAGCAATTATTTCAATTTAATTACCCAGTAGTCTAATTTTTTCATAACCTTCTATTCATTAATTAAATTGCATATCTTAGGGGGACATAGATATAGATATAGATATATACCGGAAACAATAAAAGGAATCATAGTATGAAAAAAAGTTCATCCAGGCTGTTTCCCTGATTCTAGGCAATGTTGCTCTGTAAATATCAAAGAGAGAATTATTTAGCCTATTCTTGAAAAAGTTTCTTTGATACTCTATTTCATGAATTTTGTAATTTAAAAATGTTTTATTTTTAAAGTATCTTAATTATAACCTTGGTGTGGTAATTCTAGACCATTTTTGGTACTCTTAGTGATATAAATCATGAATGCCTTTCCTATTTTGATTATTCATAATTTTTGAAAATTGTAAATTTGTACAAATATATTCTCCATATGTTGCTAAAAATGTAAGTTGCTTGTAAGTCAATTAATAGTCAAAGTAGTAAGTAAAGCAGAATGGTATTGGATTTGGAGTTACGTTAAGTAACCTCTACTACTTAAATCTGTGTGATCATTAACAAGTCATTTGATTTTCTGGGCCTTACTTTCCTCATCTGAAAAATGCTAAGTCAAATAAGATGGTCTCTAAGGACCCTTCTTGATGTCCATAGTTGCCTTTCCAATCAGGAAAAATTATAACATTCATTTAAAAAAAATGACAAGGCACTAATGCAGGAATGGTTTACACCAGGATTGATTAAATTGAGAGAAGATGTACATAAAATGCTATGTAGATAGTCTCAATAAGATTTCGTATTATATATGAGTGGAAGTAAAGAGTCAAAGATGATCCCTAGGTTGTAACCCTGGGTTATTGGGAGGATAGTTGTGTCCTAGAAAAAAAAATGGCCAGTTGGGAAAAAGGGAGTTTAAGTAGAAAGATCCTAAGTTCTTTTTTAGATGTGTTGAATTTGAGATGCTTATAGGATACTCTATTTGAGGTATTGAAGAAGCATCTAGGAATGTGGGACTTCTGAAGTTCAGGAGGGAGGTTAGGACTGGATATATAAATCTTGGAATCATATGCATAGGCATGATAATTGAATTCATGGGAATTGAGATCATTAAATGGGATAACAGAAAACAAAACAAAAGAATAATAATAAGAGGGTCTAGGACAGAACCTTGATCCTAATTTCTCTCAATAAAATAATGAGTATTTCCACACAATTATGTTGTTTTAAATTTTGGAAAGGAGGGATAAACAACAATATAATAGGCTCAATCAACCTAGAAATCAGACTTCTGGCAACCCAAATCACCTAGAAATAAAACAAAATAGGGATGGGAATGGGTTTTCTAAGTCTGAATCTTTAGATTTTATCAATAATATCATTTTACATACAATTTTAAAAACTTATTTTTTCTCATTATATGTAAAAACATTTTTAGCATTCATTTTTAAAAATTTTGAGTTCTCAAATTCCCTTGTATTCCCACCCCTCCTTAAGCAAGTGACAAACTTGATATACATATAAATTATATATTATATAAATTCTCATCAACAGTTCTAATAAACTCCATTATCTGGTTTCTGACTCCACTATAGATTAGAGGCAACAAATCAGAAGAGGGAAAGGGATTCATAGATGAAGAGAGCTGAGAAAGGGCAGAACTTAATAGTTGATTAGACACTGATGTCTCACTAGTCACTAAGGCATCACTGTATTACAATTACAAAACAAAATATTCTACTTTAACTTTCCAGGATTCTAGAAGGAAGTGTCATGTTCTTTGTTACTTTCTAGAAAAAAAAGCAGGGCAGTAGTGTTTCCTACTGAATATATACTGAATATAGAGAAGTGATGAGAGTTTTTGTGTATCTGGAAGGAAAAGGGTGCTTACTTTTTTAATTCCAAATATATAAATGAAATTACCTGGTTTTTTTTAAAGGGATGTACATTTCTGTTATTATAAGTTTCTCTTTTCTAATTTTGTTTTTTAGGATTTTATACTGCACAGTTATTATACCTCTACATTACCTTAAGCCTTTCTTCTCATACATTTTTCTCAATGTGCAACTCTTGATTCTGCAAGTCCTTCACCTCTACTGGGGTTATTATGTCCTGAAAATTCTCAGAAAATATGTATTGAAAAAGGTAAGTTGCCTTCCTTCCAAATTGTCAATGTTTTGGGAGAAATATCTTGTCTTTGAGTTCATGTGGTAGGTAAGTGCTGCTGAAATAAT
The DNA here is from genome assembly GCA_023553655.1 of Myrmecobius fasciatus. NCBI lineage: Eukaryota > Metazoa > Chordata > Mammalia > Dasyuromorphia > Myrmecobiidae > Myrmecobius > Myrmecobius fasciatus. Next base: position 68,310 of record JAJPUD010005171.1, read on the forward strand.
CTACTGCAATGCAATAATTGCAGAGGTAAGAAAAACCTAAATTTTATTATTGTGCTTCATCATAGGTTCAAATCTCAGTCAAAAAAAAAAAATAAAACTGAACCCCTACTAGAATTCTAACAAGTTATCTTATAGACAAAATTCCAAAATAGTGACAGAGAAATTAGAGTTAGAGTGAATGTTGGGATTAGAATTGGAGGTCAAATCTTGTTCTATATTACTTTATGTAATACACTTTTTTTCTTTAATTTTTGTGAGGTTAAAGAAAAAATGGATTATAATCCTTTGCTTTCTCAATGTCTTAAAAATTGAATAGATTTAGTTAAGTACTTGTCATTTTTATATCCTCCATGAAAACAAACCTAGCTAAACAGATTCTTTGGGTAAAATGTCAGGCTACAGATTAAACACTGAGTTGGAAAAATCCTACGCTTACAAAACTATAAGGCAATCTTTTAAAGAAATCAAAATGGGCTAATTGAGAGGAAAAGATTTACCTATCATGAAATTGGTTTCAGGGAAATTCTTCCAAAAATAAAATATTTTGGGGAGGTTATTAAGATGTGGAGCTCTCTTTTTCCTTTTACCTCTCTTCATATCTCAGGAATATCAAGAGGCTTTTTAAAAATTGTTATTATTGCATGAATCAGATTTTTCTCAGGTAAGGTTAATATTAACAGAAAACAGGATTTCAGTTAACCAAAAGTTGCAGAAAGTTCCTGAACTCTGTATAATAAAATTAATAAAAGAAAATTTAAAAATTACTATGATATCAGAAAAAGCAAAAATGAATTAATGCTTTTAATATAATTTTTTTCCTTGATAATTTTCAGTTAAGAAAAATCTTTCTTCCCTCATATTTAGAGCAATAATGTTCTTAAAATGTAAATGCATCATACACATACCCAAATCTAAAAAGTGTTTCTTAAGAAATCATTTGGATCACAAAGAAAGTGATCATTATAATTTCCTAAAGAGATAAAATTCTTTGCCAACCTTGTGGGAATTTCTTTTTTAGGTTTCTTAACCAAAAATAAGGCCCTTTGTCATATTTGCTCTTTTTCTATTTCACCTAACAGCTATGATAATCCACTTTTTTTTTAAACTGAAATTTCACAATCCTATCTGATATGTTCTATTTACTAAAACCATTCTTTGTGTCAGCATTTTTGTTAGCATTAAAAAATCTAATCATATCAGACATTTTTGGGAATTAGAAAACTAGGAGAATATTCATTATTTACAATAAAAGCTCATCATGTCAAGTTACATCTGATATACTTTATATTACTATGCATCCCTAACAGAATGCTATACAAATAACAAAGTTAATGTACTGAATATCATACACGAGTAATTAATGTTAATATAGTTAACTAACATTTTTTACTAACTGTGGTGTTAATGACTTCTGGAGTTAGTAAATGTGCTATGAATAGAAATGATCCATTCTTTGACAAATGAAGATCTTTCAAGTATATTATTTATGAGTTTAAATTTTTAATCATCAAGAACTTAGAATATAGTTGGAAATTGTTTCCTTCTTATCCCAAGAATGGTAGACTTGTCATCTTTGTAGATGGCATTGAAGATAGGAGGGATATCTAATATGTTAGATGACAATCACTGCTTTTAGAGAAAAGTAGGGAAAGAGGTATATAATGACAATAGAGATACTTGATTTAAAAGGGAAGTCCTAAATTCAGTAACAGTATTAGCCCAGTGTAAATTATAATCTACTAAATTCATGGGCTATGGAGGAAATTGATAAGTCTGTTGTGTTTTTCATTTACTCAATTGTATCCAACTCTTTGTGATTCTGTGGACCATAGCACACCAGGCTCTTCTACCCTTTTCTATCTGTCCAAGTTCACCTTTATCCTTTCCATGATACCATCTTTTGATCTCATCTTTTGCTGTCTCCTTTTCCTTTTGTCTTCAATCTTTCCCAACATCAGGGGTCTTTTCCAATGAATTCCATCTTTTCATTGTATGACCAAAATATGACTTCAGCTTCAGTATTTGACCTTCCAGTGATGAGCCTAAATTAATTTCTTTAAATATTGACAGATTTGATCCCCTTGTTGTCCAAGGGACTCTCAAGCCCCTTCTCTAGCATCACAATTCAAAAGTGCTAATTCTGAGGTACTCAGCTTTCCTTATAGTCAAATTCTCACAGCCATACATTGCTACTGGAAAAAACCATAGTTTTGATTGTATAGACCTTTGTTAGCAAGGTGATATCTCTTCTTTTTAGTATGCAGTTCAGATTTGTCATAACTTTCCTTTCAGAGGAGCGTCTTTTAATTTCATAATTACAATGATCTTTGAGCCCAAGAATAAAAAGCTGACACTGCTTCCACTTTTTTTTTCTCTCAAGAGGAAGAGGAAATGGTAGGATCAATTGCCAACATTTTTGCTTTTTTGTTCTTATGCTTCAAGCCAGCTTTTATACTCTCCTCTTTCATCTTCATCAAGAGGTTTCTTAATTCCTCTTACTAACTCAGATAAAAGATTATTAGCTCAGTAAAAACATACAAATCTATGTAAAAACTCTTCTGAACAATAAAAACAGAATTATTGAATTATTACTTGTCCTTTGAGTTTTAGTCCTTGACTTACATGTGTGACCTTAGGCAAGTCACTTCAAATTTTTGAAGAGCTATGATGTGGAAGAAGGGTTGTACTTGGTTTGCTTGACATGGTAGAACTGGCAGAAATGGTATTAGACACCTTACTGCTCAGGTACTTAGGCCTAATTGACTCCTAGTTACCTTCTGATTGTTTGAAATAGAAGTGTCAGATAAGACTTAAATATGCGGATCTCCTGAAGGCATTTCTTTCTTTGCCACTAGTTTGAGCAGAAGCAAGCATACTTTTATCTTTCTCATTCCCATTTTTTATCAAGAATGTTCTAGAGTAGTGTTCTTTTTTTTTTTTTTTTTTTGTCTCTCCTATATTGGTTTGATTAGATGATTTCAGAGATCCCTACTGACTCAGTCCTGATTATGTAACATAATGGGAGAGGTTTTATTAACACCTTACTTAGAGCAATAAGGTATTTCATTCAGTCAATTAACAAAAAAGCATTTATTGAGTACTTACTATAAGCCAGACTTTGTGGCATTTATGTACAAAGATACAAGTAAAGGTAAAACACAGTCTTATAAGAAAACAACAACAAAACAACCATATACAAACAAGATATGGACAGGAAGAATTAAAACTATCTTGTAAAGGGAAGAGAATATCAAAGAAGACAGGATAAGTGTCAAAGGCTGTTTTCCTTAATTTTAAAATAAGGAAACTAAGGTTTAGAGAAATGAAGTTATTTGCCCCAAATCACATGGGTAATAAATGGCTGAATTTGTAAATAATCCAGGACAAAAGTTTTTCTTTTTTAATTAAGTGGTATCAGGTTATTTTTTAATCAATATTTTCTTCTTTTCACTAAAAGTGAGCTGGTAAGAAATATTTCTCTTTATTTACTTTTAATTGATTGGATTTTTGCTATTTTATTATGGCCTAATAATATGCCACTTAAAAGAAAAGAGTGAGGTAACTGAATATCAATAAAGTAAGCCAGAAAATTTTGTGAGTGCTTCTACACTGGTGGTGGAGGGGAGAAGAGGAAGTGGACCTAGTAAGTAAATATTCCACTTTGAAATGAAGTTTCCAGAGACCTTCCCTTAGTTACCTAAGATTATACCTTAATTAATTGGTGGATGACAGTAGTGATGAACCTGGAAAGAGGCCTGGGTCAGCCAGAATCTGAAATCTGGAAGATTCTCACCTTTGATTTCATCACCACTTGCATATTTCCAATTTACAATATATTCTGCCAGTTTTGATTAAAAATCCAATGGGTTGGGGAGTTGTAGACAGGAATTCCTGATTTTTTCATGCAGCACTTTGGAAGAGCTGTTTCCAATTGCTGTTTGACAGTATCAGTGGCTGCAGCAGCTCTAATCCTTTTCAGTTCAGATGACTTCAGCTGGCTTGCATATGCAGCCTGTTTTCCATAGCAGTGGCAAAACTGGCTGTGAAATTAGCTTATTCTTCCAAAACTGTAAAGCCTCCTTTTAAAAGAATGCTATCTCTAAGGCAGAATTGGAGTACAAAAAGGGGAAATCTTTTAGAGAAGCTAGCCTGTTGTTTCAACAAATGCATTTAATATACTTTCAGCCTGCAAATACTATGATGACTAGACTATTGCATAATTTAAAACTGGAACCCAAGTAATTCTTTGGTTATCTAGTGTTCTTTTATTTTTTGAAGTGGAAAATATTTTCCAGAAAGCTTCTTGAGGACAGAAATTATATCTACATATCTTAGTACCCTTCTATATATTTATATATATATATAGTATATATGTGTATATACTATATATATAGTACCTTTCTATATATTCCCAATAAATATATGTTGGACAAATGAATGAATAAAAATATTAAGAAAAAATGCCATACAATTTTGGATATGATGTTGTCACAATTTGTTTCTTATATGAGAATTTTAATACAGATAAATATATTATTTCCATAGCTTTCAATTACTCAAAATACTATAAAGAATAGATTGCATTTCTCAAAATAACATTTTATGTTCCCGCTTTATTTTTTATCTTTTTGTATGCTAAAGTTAATTTGTACATATAATTGAATGAGAACCTTCATTCATTCTTCTTGGTTCTTGTCCCTTTAAAAGATTTTACTGTAGTTTTCAGGGTGGCAGTGGTATGAGTTAGGGAAAGTCTTTGTAGCTACTATAGACATTGTGATATTGATTTTAGTAATTTAAATAATTAGTTATTAACTTATATTTCAGGAATAATTATATATGATGTCCTAAATGTCTTAATGTTGTTTTAAACTTTAATAGCTCATCTTATCAGTATCTGAAAAGGCAAAGTAGAATAGTGGATATAGGGGTTAAAGTGGTCAAAATTCAAACTCAACTTCTTATTAGCTCTGTGGTGATGAGCATAAAAAAATTCCTGGAGTTCAGCACTGAGGTGAAGGATAAAAATAAAGCAAAAATGCCAGAAAGCAAATCAAAGATCAAAGTACAGAATAAGTTCAGAGTATTCCAGGAAGATTCCAATGTTGATTTTTTTTTTCTTGTACGAAACAATTAATAGATTGAGTTCTTGGAGCCTGGGACTATATTGCCCTACCAAATTATTTACCCTTTTGGCCTCATTTTCCTTATCTGTTGAATGGAGATAATAACATTTGTGTTGTTCTCTTCACAAGGTCAGTTTGAGCAAAGCACATTGGAAATCATAAAGCATTTCAGTTATTATTTGTCCAAGTGAAAAATATTTCCAAAAGAACTAGGAAAAAGTCATTTTTTTACCATGGTTGGGGGAATGGGGAGAATAGGAACACTGAATGCTTTTATTATTGATACTTAATGAATAGTACATTATAATAATATATGATTATATGTTATATTACCTCCACAAGGTATCTGTGTTAAGGTTTCTCATAACTGATATTCTGCAGTGAATAATTCAACTGGTATAGATAAAAAAATATAAGGTAATTTTGAGGAAAAAGAAAAGTAATAACAACTGTGGATAAGGAGGGTTTCCATGAAGAAAGTGGCACCCAAGCTAAACTTTGAAGGATGAGAACGATTATGAAAAGCAGAGATTTAATTAAATTCTAGAATTATGGGAAGATGGAGATATATTAGGAACTAAAGGAACCAAGTTCCATTACCAATAGCCCAATAAAACAAAAAATAAACATACTAGAAATAATAAGGATAAGGAAAATGTCTGTAATCTCACAAAAAAGCTGCTACAATCCAATTTTACTCATGACTCCTCTGTAGCTGAGAAATTTTTACACAACCTCAGGTATATAGATATATATAATACATATACAAATCAAACATTTACTGATCACAAATAATAATGAAATTTATTTTAAAACAATTCTTTGGTATACATATAATTTTACCATTTATTAAAGATGAAAGCAAATTAGCATACCAATGAGATGGATGTACTTGTTTATTTTTACATAAAGAATTAAATCTTTTAAGAATACTTGATGTCTTTTACTGCTGCTAAATTTTTCGCAACCCTCACATTTGATGCCATCTCATATGGGGTAGTGACTCACAGTTTAAGAAGCTTTGCTTTAGATAGATACAAGAAGAGTGGATAGAATGCAAAACAGGGAAGTAGCCATGGCAAGAACAGCCACATAGGATAAGGGCTACACCTAAGCCTCTGCAGGAGGTTGGGCTCATCACCTAGCAGAGAATGCAGATAACTTTTCATAAACCAGATCAGGACCCAGGCAGCCTGCACCTAATCCAGATTCAGCCAGTTAATTTCCAAAACAGAACCCAAGCAGCTTGTGCTTGAACCACAGAATAGACAAACCTTACCTAATGCATGATCAATGCCATCAAAATGGCAGTAACCTCAGCAGGGCAATGAGTAGACTTGCAAAGCAAAGAACTGAAGTCTTTCTGGAGACTTGCCCACCAGTACAATCTGGTTGGATCCTGACAGGGTCACAGCGAGGTCCAAAGCCAACTCTATGTTTGGGACTGCACAAGAAAAAATAAGTCTAAAACCCAATAGACAAAAAATGAGCCCAAATCAAAGAATTCTTGCAGAAGTCATATTCTACTATTTACTACTATATTCAGGATGAAACAAAATCTGTCTATATGATCCCAAACTGCAGAAGTTTGACCTAATTCTGAAACTTTAATATAGAAACTGAGGCTGAAGATAGAGTAATCAGAGGAAAATGATGAGCACAAGAAATACTGCAAACAGAAAAGTTCAAGAGGAATAATCAGAAGAGAGTAACCTTACAACCAATCCAAGTAGAATCTTATAGAAAAAATTGTCAATTAAATTAAGTTATTGAGAACCTACTATCTATAAGGTACCATTGCAGGATACTGGAGATTCAAAGACAAATTGTAAAATAGTTCTTGCCTTTGAAAAACTCTGTTCTATGGAAAATAAAAGAGTATTTTTCAAGCTCTGAGGCAAAGCCTGGGTAATGACACAGATGAGCTTGAATGGAGAATGCAAGGAATGCCTGTTAGACCAGTTTTGCATGAATAGAAATAATAAGAAGTAAGACTAGAAATGGAGAGGTGGGGAAAAGAAGCCATAAACACAAGCTATTTGCATTTTATCCCAGAGTCAGAAGAGAGCTACAGGAGATATTTGAGTAAAGAAGTGACATGTACTGGTCTGCATCTTTGGAAGACTATACTAAGCAATTATGTTGAGGATGAATAATAGAGAAGAAACTCAGGAATCTAAGAAAACACTAGCCCATTGGAGAGGTGATCAATGTCGGAAAAAGAAAGGGTGGTGATCCTTTGATTAGAAAAAAATAATATAAAACATAGAAGTAGAATCTTTTTTTTTTTTTTTTTGCTTTTTGCTGAGGCAATTGAGGTTAAGTGACTTGCCCAGGGTCACACAGCTAGGGAATGTTAAGTGTCTGAGACCAGATTTGAACTCAGGTCCTCCTGACTTCAGGGCTGGTGCTCTATCCACTGCACCACCTAGCTGCCCCTAGAAGTAGAATCTTGATGTAGGGAAAGGTAAGAAAAAGGAAAAGGATAACAATGACTGTTTGGAAGCTTGGGTACCTAGGAAAATGTTGGCAAATTCAATAAGTGCAGAGGATTAGAGGAAGATCATAGGCATGGAAAAGAAACTGCTTTGTTCTATTGTTTTTGTGTTTGATATGCCAAAAGCACAGCCACATAGAGATGACCAGCTCATTAACCTGGTATGGTAGTGTTAAGGTTGGGAAGGGAACCCCAAAAGTTTAGGGCCATAGACCAGTGTCCTGAGGTGTCTCAAAAGAATTTGCAAGCTTGAACCCATTTCCTAGTCAAGGGGCAAAGTTTATTGTAGTTGTAATGCCATTATAAGTGGTTTGAATTCCGAAAGAAATTAGCAAAATCCTGAGAGAAAGGAAACTCCTTTATCCAGCTTTCTATCATTGATATACTAATTCTATGGCCCAGAGGAGTGGTCTCCAGAATTTGGTTATCACTGACAAGATTATCAGTCAGCAATGAATTGAGGAGTGATCTATTCAGAATCAGACATATTGTTGTTCTTAGAATGGGAGTGTGGGAAGTCCCTGAGACAGAATATTTAGGATTTACTGACTTATTGTTAGAACAGAAGCACCCTAAAATCAGGGGAACCATAAAATCATATTACATCAGTAGGACTCAGGACATTAAAAGAGATTAGAATAAAATTAATATATTTGGAAGATACATGCATGTGCAAAGTCAGTTGTATTTCTATTTTAGAGTTGTGAACACAAAAGTTTATAGAATGGTAATGGGGTGATACCATTCTCCAAAGCAAAAGAAAAAAAAATCACTAAAAATGTTACAATTGAGTGAAAAAAAAAAAACAACACTGAGTTAACAAAGTAAAATGTTTAGTTACTGATGAAATAGACTAACTGAAATTAATAAAAAAAAATTTTACTTAAATTTTAAAAAGTGATATGGGCTGGGGGTATCTAGATGTTGCACCAGCCCTAGAGTCAGGAGGACTGAGTTCAAATCTAATCCAAACACTTACCACTTACTAGCTGTGTGATCCTAGGCAAATCACTTAATCCAATCACCTTTCAAAAAACAAACAGACTCCGAAATTAAAAAAAGTTATATGGGCCTACTTTGATGCATCATTGTGATATGGAGTAACCCTAGATTCTTGAAGGTTAAAACAGTAGAGTTTAAGCTCTTTTAAGTTCTACCATCTTGTAAAGGCTTTGAATATGATACTAGCAATAAATTAAGTCAGTTTTCTAAGGACCAGCCTACTTAAATGCAGAGAAGTTCACCAGTAATCTAGCCACTTGGTGATCAAGCAAAGAAAAATAGTAAATGATCCTCAGTCCTTTATGGCTCCCTTCTACTCTTCCAGTGACTGGCAAAGTAGAGATACAAGGACAAAAAGTGCTAAAAATTAGGTGACTTTTAGAATTAGATAATCTACAAATCTGACTAATATGTATATATTCTACTGACAGAACTGAGTCATATCAATAATAGTAATAATAAACATTTAAATAACACTATTTGCTCAGGAGTATGCTAAGCTCTTTACAATTATTCTCTCACTTGATCCTCATAGCAACCCTTGGGAGTTAAGTGATGTTATATAATGGATGAGTTAATGGAATTGTTTTTATTGTATACCCCAAAGCCCCAGAAAATATTTTTATAGGACATTCGGTCATTTCATACTCATGACAATTTTGTGAAAAAACCAGATGGAAAAAAATAATTGTAGCTTATTCATCAGTTCTTGCGGAGGATAAGGAGAGAAATTTGAATAAAACAAAAACAAACAAAACAACAAAAAACAATCAAACCCCAAACGGGGTCACAAAGAATCAGGCATGACTGAAAAACAAAAGCATTGCAGAACTTCCTGAATAAAATCTGTAATGTTAAAAAAAAGGGAGGAAGATAGAGAATCTGGAACTCAAAGTTTTAAAAATAAATGTTAAGAATGGTTTTACATGTAACGGGAAAATAAAATATTAAATTTTTTAAAAAGAACTCATAATGGAAAAGAGAAAGAGACAGACAGAGAGAGAGATTTTAAAATGTCAATGACTGTCTTGGGCATAATATTAATAAATGCTTGTTGAATTGGGGAGGGGGAAAAGTGCTTGTGGTTGCTTACAGACCAGAGTGAAAGCCAGGAGAGTAGTAAATGCAGCTTTTCTTAATGCCACTTTGGAAGAACTGAAAACTTCAAGATCCCTTGAAGTATTTCTGAAAGCAGCCACGTAAAACCCTTGAAGTTTGAAAAATTATGCCCTCCACCCTGGAAGCAGAACTTCAATTTAAAAAGAATTAAAAGTCAAGAAATGGCCTGGGAAAAATGAGCAAACAACAGAAAAAATTTCTAATCATAAAAAGTTGGTGACAAGGAAAATCAAAATATACATTCAGAAGATAACAAGATTAAAACTCCAACATCCAAAGCCTCCAAGAAACATATGAACATGGAAGAGCTCAAAAAGGATTTTGAAAATCAATAGAGAGGTAGAGAAAAAATTGGGAAGAAAAATGAAAATGATGTAAGAACAGTCATGGAAAAAAGAGAGAACAACTTGGTAAAGGAGATATTGAAGAAAATAACACCTTAAAAAAACAAAATAGGCAAAATGGTAAAAGAGTTACAAAAACCCAATGAGGGGAAGAATGAGTTGAAAAGCAAAGCAGAATTGATTAAATGGAAAAAAGGCACAGAAATTTACTGAAGAAAAAACTACTTAAAAAGTAAAATTGGCAAAATGAAAAAGGAGGTACAAACACTCACTGAAGAAGAAAAAATTCTTAAAAATTAGAATCAAGCAAATGAAGACTAATAACTTTATGAGAAATGAAGAAACAGAACAAAATCAAAAGAATGAAAAAAAGAAGACAATATGAAATATCTTATTGGGAAAAAAATTGACTGGAAAATTGATTCAGGAGAGATAATTTAAGAATTTTTGGACAACCTGAATGCCATAATTAAAAAAAAAAGGTCTAAATGTCATCTTTCAAGAAATTAACAATTTGTCATATAATTTAACATATTTAGCATGTATTAGATTAACTGTCTAGGGGTGAGGGGGTGGGGGGGAGGAGGGGAAAAGCTTGGAACAAAAAAAGTTTTTGCAAAGGTCAATGTAGAAAAATCATATGTTTTGTAAATAAAAAGCTTTTAATAATAAAAAAAGAAAAAGAAGAAGAAAAAAGAAATTAAAGTAATTGCCCTGATAGTCTAGAACCAAAAAGTAAAATAGAGATCGAAAGAATCCATCAATCATCTGCTGAGAAATGCAAAAATTAAAACATCCAGGAATGTTGTAGCCAAATTCCAGAGCTTCCAGATCAAAGAGAAAATATTGCAAACAGAAAAAAAATAATTCATCTGCAGTCAGGATAGCATAAGATTTAGCAGTTTCTATATTAAAGCACCAGAAAGCTTGGAATATAATATTCTGGAGGCAAAGGAGATTTCAACCAACAATCTACCCAACAAAACTGAGTACAATCTTTGGGGGGAGGAGGGGAATAGATATTCAATGAACTAAAGGACTTTCAAGCATTCTTGATGAAAAGGCTAGAAATGAATTAAAAATTTTGATTTTCAAATACAGGACTCTAGAGAAGAATTAAAAGGTAAACAGGAAAGGGAAATCATAAGGTTAAGTCTTTACATTCCTATATGGGAAGATGATACTAGGAACTCATTATTAGGACAATTAGAAGGAGTGTGTGTACATATATATATGTATATATATATATATACATGCATAGATGTATATATATATATGCACATGCACATAAACACACACACATATACATATATATATATATATATATAAAACAGACAAAGGATACAGGTATGAGTTCAATATGGAATGTTATATAAAAAATATAAAATTAAGGGGTAAAAGAGGAATGCCCTGGGAGAAAGGGAAAGAGAAAGATAGAAGGGGGAAATTATCTTTCATAAAAAGAAGCAAGAAAAACTTTTTACAGTGGAGGAGAAGATGGGGGAGATAAGAGGGAGTGAAGTAACATTACTTTGGAATTGCCTCAAAGAGGGAATAACATACACACTCAAGCGGGTATAGAAATCTATCTTATCATATAGAAAAGTAGAAGGAGAAAGGAATAGCAGAAGGGCAGGTGAAAGAAGGTGGGGCAAATTGGGGGAGGTGGTAGTCAGTGAGAAGGACCAGAGTTAAAGGAGAAAATAGAATAAACAGAGGGAAAAAGGATGGAGGAAAATACAGTTAGCAATCATAACTGAAAAAATTTAAAAGCAAATATCTCTGAGAAAGGCCTCATTTCTTTTTTTTGTTTTGTTTTTGTTTTTTATTTTTGCTGAGGCATTTGGGGTTAAGTGACTTGTCCATAAAGAGGGGCGAGAGAGGCTGGAATGCAGAGGGAAAAAGGAAGAGAATTTGGAACTCAAAGTTTTAAAAATTAATGTTAAAATTGTTTTTATATGTAATTGAGGAAAAAACAAAATGCTAAATAAAAAACAACCAAAAATGTTTGTTGACTTAAAAAAAAAAGCAGAGGTCAAGTTCTGGAGGGCTTTAAAATGAGAGGATTTTATATTTAATTTTGGACGGAATGAGGAGCCACTGAAGTTGGTTAAATGAGAATGGCATGGTTAGATCTGCAGGGAAACTCGATTTAAACAAATCAAAATGTTGTCATTCTTCTTGATTTTTATTACTTTGCAGTGAAATCATTCATGGGTAATGTGTGTTTGTTATACATATATATATATATATATATATATATATATATATATATATATATATA
>JAJPUD010005171.1:92308-130719 GCA_023553655.1 Myrmecobius fasciatus
GCTGATGGTACGTCCATCTAAAGATATCTAACAGGCAGTTTAGTTTATAGGGAGGGCTTAAAATTCAGGAGAAAGATTAGGGGTATGTGCATATGCGTATGTATATGTATATATACACATATAAATATGTATGTACACATATACATATATATATATACTATACAGTATATTTGGATATATATAGCACATATATATATATATTTGTGTGTGCCTATATGTATATAATCTTAATTTTTCTCTTGAATTCTAAGCCCATAACATATATTGTAAATATACACATACACATGAATATGTATGAATCATCTGTGTAGAGATTTTAATTAAACCCATGAGAGTAAGTGAAGTTAGCAAAGGAGAAAGTTGAAAGAAAAGAGTTGAAAGCCAATGGCAGAGCCTTGAGAGAACTCATGAAGAATAGGAAATAGATGGTGTTCAACAAAAGACACTGAAAATCATGGATCAAATATGTAGGAAGAAAACCAGGAGAGAGCATTCATAGAAGCTAAATGAGGAAAAAGATTGATTATCAGTGTCAAAATATACAAAGATGTGACAAATAGGATGAGATCTGAATATACTGGAGGATTTATTATAGGTCAAGGGATCATTATAACTACTTGGTAGCAGGAACCAAACCTCCTGGTTCCTAATTTTAGACCATTGCCTTTGCCAGTAAATAACTGCCTCTTGAAGATGTGTATCCACTTGCATCCTAGCAAAATTCAAGCCATCAGGAACTATTAAAGGATTAGCTTTTTTCTTTTCACTAGTCTCATTTCATTGGTGTTTAACTCTTCCCCAGCATGTATCTTAGAAATCAGTTTCCAGGTCTAGAGAAATGAATTAATTTACAGTTACCATTCTAGGTTAGATTTTACTTTTTTATCTTAACTTGTGTTCTCTATATTTCTCTGCTCCCAAAAAAATTTTGGAGAAAGAAAACAAAATATGAGAATAAACCTTAGTGCAATGTACAATCTATGAGCCCAAATGTCAAGTGTGGCTCTTTTCTGAAAGACTTTTGAGGAAGATTCCCAATAAAAATCCAAACTCACAGCTGTCAAGGAAAGGTTGCCTTTCTCTCTTCCCTTTTAACTGATGAAGTGCCAAGTTTATTCCTTATTGTTTACAACGAGACTTATTTATTTTGAGACCCTTTCCATGTTGTTCAGGAAAAGAACAGTACTTCTAGAGAAGAGCCCCAGGAAGTTTATTTTCAGTGATTAAGCCAACAGAGTGTGTGCTTTGGTTTTCTTCAAGCTCTATACTGTTTGCATGGAAACCTAATATACAAAAGAAGGTTTTCAGTTGCAAATTCCCCCCCACAACTCTCCAGTGGAGGTCAGTTTCAGTCTGCAGGGATAAAGGGAAAATGTGATTCATATGGTCAAGGATGTCATCTTGGAAAAATGAAGTGTGAGGGAATAGCCTCCAAAGATCTCCTTAGTCTTCCTCTGTTTTTCTTTTATTCTTTTTTTTTCTTTAAAATTTGGGTTTAATAGAGATATGTGAAAAACATCCTTAATATTAAGTGGTAGTATATCACTTTGGCCATGCATGGCATCTAAGTTCAATTTCTGTAATGCCTGTGCCTCTTAATCTTTTCCATCATCTTTTGTCTGGCCATTGCTTGTAAAATGAGACCAGATCTGTCATGATCATTCTCACTTCCTTAGGTTCACCATTATTCTTCCAAAAATGCTGCTTATTGAATAATGGCACATAACTTTCATCAAAAAGCAAAAATAACATGGCTTTTTAGTAAAGTGATTCTTCCATCTGAGGAAGGCATAATTTTTTGTTGTGTATGTCAGACAAAAAGCAGTCAATAAACATTGAACTAATCTATTCTAACTATATTATAGTTAGTCAATAAGTATTTATTGGAACTAGAGCATATGCTTTCTGAAATAACATAAATAAGGTATAAATTTTATCATATCAAGTAAAAGGACTTTCCTTCTTTCTAAGATATAATCTCAGTGACTAAAACTGCAATAAGAAGTACGATCAGAGAATCCTAATTCTGGCACTTGATGGTTTTCATCTTCTTATCTGCCCTTTAAATTTCTTTGATACATTGTTTTAATAGGCATGGTACACTAGTACTAATAATACTTCATTTATGTTTCGGCTAGATTTTTTTGACACCTTCAGCTACTGGTTCTATAGCTACAAATAATCAAAATACTAAAATTAATGGAAGAAACTTCTGAGTAGTAAGGAAAATAGCACAAAGACTATGGATTTTACTCCACAAAAGAGGAGACAATCAGCCTTAGTATAAAATTAAGATTGCTGATTTAACAAGTCTGATTATCTGGTTTTCTCCTACCATGTTTCAATGTCTTTTGTAGACAGTAGGTTAGGAGGAATAAGTGGGAAATGAACTGCTAGAACCAAGAACATTGAAACAGAGAGAAATGATGAACAGATAAAAAGGGAGACACTACAACATAAAAATCGTCTGCTAAAAAAAGCAAAACTACATGGTATGGGCACAAACTCTGTACAGCTTGAGTGGCTGCTTGAGATTATCTTTAAATGTGAGCATAGTAGAATAATTGATATTATTCACCAACTTAAATCTTTGAGTAAGGGGGTGAATTATATTCAGCATTCTATATATAAAGCTGGGAAGTATATAATTATGCAATACATTTCTGAAAAATTAATATTAGAAGTCAAAAAGTTTTGGTGCTTAAAATTATAAGCTTCACTTATGTGGAAAATTAATTCCTCTTTTAAGAAACAGTTTAATTCTCCTATTGATAGGCTATACTGTAACTGGAAAGAATTTTTAAGATATTTTGAGAGATTTATTTAAAATCTTCAAAACATAAACAGCAGTTTTAACATTGCAATTTCTATATAATAAATAAATACATGATTATTGGAAATTATACATTTCATCATCTTTAGGGCAAGTAAATATTTTAACTAAATAATTTCATATTTGTGTTTGACTATGTTCAAGTGAAAAATGAAATCCTGTATTATTACCAAAAGTTAGGATTAAAAATTAGATTAGGAAAAAGGAAACATTATTGACAGGACACCAGATAATTCTTCTGTTTTAGAGTCTCAGTTTTTTATTTCTTTTTTCAACTACAAGTTTGAATTGTTAATATAAACCACAGTGTGGAATGGTATACAAAGCAACATGACATAAAACAGGGTTTCAGCTAGGGCAAAAAGTCACAACTTTCACTGAAATACTTCACTTGACACATTTAATATATTCCTGAAAAGCTGTCATGCTTTTTCTTTCTTTTTTTTTTATTAAAACTTTTTATTTGCAAAACATATGTATGAGTAATTCTACAACATACTTTTTCAAAACCAAAAATGGTCCCAGAGAAGAGATAATGAAATTTACCCTCCTTTTTTGGCCCAAAGGCAAGGAACTATGAGAGCAGAATATTGACTACACTGTTAGACATAGTGATGGTATCATTTATTGCTGCTCAACTTTTTAAGGGAATGGGGGTGAGGGAATGAGAAATTGGATACTCAGAAATGATAATGATATAAAAGCAAGATAAATCAATAAAAATTTGTTTAATAAGTTGTCAGTTTTGTATTCTCCCTGCACTTTATTCCTAGACACCACACAGAGAGGACTATTTCTTCTAAAGATAGTACCTTTCCTATCAATTTCATGCTTTCCATTCTCCATATTTTGCATTTAGTTCCGGTCTTGTCTTGGCAATAGGTTCTTAACTCATTCCCTGAGTCCAGGGTCTTCTCAATCAACAAGCACTTATCTATTATGTCTTAGTAATTAAGTAAGTAATGGAAATGCTAGAAGAATAAAACAATTGCTACTTACACTCTTTTGGAGAAGATGGCAGGTAAACAGACGTATTTATAGCATAAATATGAAGTTAATAAATACAAAGAACTATGAGAGATTCATGTATTTAGCAGTTGGGAGGAACTAGGAAAGGTCTCATAAAGGAGATGAAGCTTGACCTTAAGGAAAGAATAATACTGTGAGGTAAAGTAAGAGAACATTCCAGGCATGTGGAACTGCTCACTGGAAAGAATGGAGATGAGAAATGGAGTGTTGTGAATGACAAACAAAGAGAAAAGTTCACTTTAGGGGAAGTGTGTGTGTGTGTGTGTGTGTGTGTGTGTGTGTGTGTGTGTGTGTGTTTGGGGAAGTGGAATTAGAGTAATGTTCAATGAGGCTAAAAAGATAAATTGGAGTTATGTTGTGAAAAGCCTTTAAGAAATAAACAGAGGAGTTTATATTTGATCTTGGTGAAATTTGATTAAATTAGTCATGTGGTCTTACCTCTGCACTTAAGAAAATTACTTTGGTAGCAATGTAGGGAGTGAATTGGAATGGTAAGATGCTTGAGCTAGGGAGACAAATTAAAAGCCTATTGAAATATTCTATGACAGATGTGATGATGGTCTGAAGTAAGGTGGTAACTATGTCAGTGGAGAAAAAGGGTCTCATGTGAGAGATGTGGAGATAGAAACAAAAAGATCTGGAAACTAATTGTTTAAAAGGAAGACTGAGAAGTTGAGGCCACAAACCTGGGAGACTAACAGAATAGTGGTGACTTTAATAAAAATAGAGAAGTTTGGAAGAGGGGAGGAAAAAGAGTTCAGTTTTGGATATGTTGAATTTGAATATATTCACGTTGAAATATCAATTGGTAATTGGTGATATAGACTGAAGTTCTCACTGGGGCTTAAGATATCTGTAAGTCATCTGTATAGAGGTGTTAGTTAAACTCAGGAGGGTTGATGAAATTACCAAAAGAAAGAATATAGAGGGAAAAGAGTACCCAGGGCAGAGTCTTTTGATGATAAGCCAATGAAAGAGCTGAGAAGGAATAGTTATATGGAAAAACATGGAGAGAGCTGTATTATGTAAGCCTAGAAAGGACAGTTGATTCAGGAGGAAAGGATGATCACTAGTCTCAAATGATTAAAGTCAAGAAAGATGAAGACTGAGAAAAGAACATAAATTTTGGCAATTAAAACATTATTGGCAACTTCAGAGAAATCGGTTTTAGTTGAATCATGAGTTTGGAAGCCAGATTGCAAAGAGTTGAGGAATGAAAGAAAAAAAAATGGGGGCAGTAAATAAAGATGGTATTTCCAAGGAGTTTGGCTACAAATGGAAGAAAAGATGTTATGACAATAGCTTGAGCGGGATGACAGAGCATAAAGAGGGATTGTAATAAATGAAGGAAATGGAGATGTTTGAGGACAGTACAGAAAGAACCAATGGATAAGGACAGACTGAAGATTCTTAGCAGAGAGGAGATAATTGGGGATACAATCTACTGGAGAAGTGAAAGGAATCAGCATCCTGTGAACATGCAGGAGTTCTGGCCATCAGCAAGAAGAGTTGGATAGGATGTAAAGGAGTTCTGAGGTAAAGAGTTCAACATCAGGGGTCCTCAATTTTCTCAGTAAAGTTAGAGTCAAAGTCCTTAGGTAAGAGACAGTGGAAGAGGATGGATGGAGGGTTGAGGAGAGAAGATAAAAGTTTAAAATAATTTCTGTGGGGAATGAAATAGGGAATCCATTAGGGAACAATTGAAGGACTGTCTTGCTTTAATGAGGGCTCAGTTGAAGTTGAATAACATGGATGGTCATGTACCCAGTCAGCGTGGTTGTGAGATTTTCCTCAGATATGTTCAATAGCTCTTGAGTAGGAACAGAGAATGTGAACTGTGGATATAATTTAAGGCTGAAATTTGGCAAGATATAAAAAACTGGTAGAATGGAAGGGTGAATTTGAGATTTGAAAACTAGGTACAGGATTGAGTTGCAATGTCTAAAAACTGGATTGAAAAGGGAGAGAGAAGAAAAAGTCAGAGCAGGAGTAATGGTCTAAGAAAATACTGAATGGTGAAGAGATTGGAGGTCTTTATTAGGGTAAGGATAGGTTTAGAAGGGATGCAGCATAGGGAGGAATGGAATAGTAGGAGGTTATGATGAGAAAGAAGTTTGTTAGAGTTTTAACTAAGGAAATGGAGTAGTTGTGAGTATAAATAAGAACTAGCATATATGTATGGCTGAGATGGAGTAAAGAATTTGGTCATGGGATTTAAGGGGGACTGAGGAATTGCAAAGCAAGGCTGTTTGAAGGTATATCTATATGACTATTAAAGCCCCTCATCTAAGGATAGGAATAAGGATAGGGAGGAGAAAATGGTGAACCACTGGTAAACTCCTTGAGAGAGGAGGAAGTCTGAAATAGGGATCAGCATACTATCATTATAATTTAGATTGTTTTGTAATTTTTTATTGAGTGAACTTCAAAGGAGGAAAGGTTACTGAGTGATGAAGGTAAATGGACATTTTTGAAAGTGACAGTGGGATATAAATAGTATTACAACTCCATCTCTGTGATCAAGATGTTTTTATTGTTATTATTGAGGATAGTATTAAAGAAGTTTTATCTCTCACTGGATAAGCTGGGGATGCAGTTTTGGGGCTAGTAGATATAAGGAGTGTGAGAAAAATAAATTCAGGAGAAAAGAGATGTTTGTTTACTGTGGAATAGGAATTATAGAGGGAATAGTGGAAGGAGTAGTCAAGGTTGAAGTGGCATCTGGGGTAAGGTAGGGTTGAAAAGGATGGAGATGAGAGAACAGAAGGTGGAAGCAGATAACAGTTTACTGTTAATTGATTAATAGAAAGGGAGAGAAACAAGAGGACACATAGAATTTGTAATAGTTGACAAATAATAGTAAAGCTCACAGGCTCCATGGAGTGTTGCTATCTTATGGCCAGTAGATTGGAGAAAGATAAATACAACCAGGAGTGGAAGCAGAAAATAGAGAAAATAGGGTATATGAATAGATAAAGAATCTTTTAGGGTTATCAAGTGCTCCCTTGACAGCCCTCTTCACTCCTTCCCCCAAAAAAACTTTCACTCTCTCTTGGCTACTGAAAACAAAAGCCTCAAGGTTGATTAATTTCTTTAGAATTTTTGTTAGGACAGTTCAAGTTATGATATCCTCTTAAAGAGAACAGCTAATAGAAAGGCTAGAGCTTATATATTTACAGATCTAGCCTGACATTCTGTAGGATATAAGATGTGGCTAGGCAGCACTGACTGATTGATTCAGAAAAACCTCACTCCTTCATACATATATATATATATATATATATATATATATATATATATATATATATATATATAGAGAGAGAGAGAGAGAGAGAGAGAGAGAGAGAGAGAGAGAGAGAAGTTTGGATTCCAATCCTGTCTCTACCTTTTGCTATATGAATGACATTAGGCAAGGTCATCTACACTTTCTGAATCTCCATTTATTCACCTATAAAATGAGAGATTTGGACTAATCTTTTAGGTCTTTTCTTGTTCAAAATTGATGATCTTTTATTCTTTACATGACTCATATGGCATTTATTTTATGTTGTTTTGTATTGAAGTTATTTGTGCGTGCATCATTTCCACATCGACATTGTGAGAGATATGGAAACAATATAGAATCTCATCTTTCACTTTATCCCCTATAGTTACATAGAAATTTGATCATAATAGATGCTTAGAAACTGTTGATTAAATAAATGACACAAATTGTTAGAAAATAAGTTTTTTTTAATTCTCCCATTTACATATAAAACAACATTTTTAGTTATACATGTACATTCATTTTTTTACATCTTTCCATATGAATTATGTTGGGAGAGAAAAATCAGAACAAAAAGGAAAAATTATGAGAGAAAAATCACAGAAGAAAAAAAGTGTATAAAGAATATGTTGATTTATAATTCAGTCTCCATAGTTCTATCTCTGGCTATGGATGGCGTTTTCCATCAAAAATTTATTGGGATTGCCTTGGGTCACTCATCCACTAAGAAGAGCTAAGTCTATTATAGTAGATCATCATACAATCTTGCTATTATGGAGTACAATGTTTTCCTGATTCTGTTTGTTTTACAAGCAGGCCTTTCTAAAATAAGTCTGTGAATCATTTTTAGAGAACATTAATGTTCCATTACTTTCAGATGCCATAACTTATTCAGCCATTCCTCAACTGATGTGCATCTATTCATTTTTCAATTCTTTGGCATCATAAAAAGAGCTGCTATAAACATTTCTGCAGGTCCTTTTCCCTGTTTTATGCTTTCTTTGGCATATTGACCTAGTAGTGGCACTACTGAATCAAAGAGTGTAGTTTGGGCATAGTTTCAAATTCTCTCCAGAATGGCTGAATCAGTTCACAACTCTACCAACAATGCATTAGTGTCCCAATTTTCCCACATCTCCAACATTTATCATTATCTTTTCCTGTCATCTTAGACAATCTGATAGGTATGAGCTGGTATTTCAGTTATTGTAATTTGTACTTCTCTAATCAATAGTGATTTAAAATATTTTTTCATATAACTATAGATGACTTTAATTTCATCATCTGAAATGTGTCAGTTCATGTCCTTTGATCATTTATCAATTGGGGAATGATTTATACTCTTCTAAATTTAACTCAATTCTTTATATATTTTAGAAATGAGGCCTTAATCAGAAACACCGACTGTAAAATTTTTCCCCCAGCTTTCTACTTCCTTTCTAACAGACAAGCAATTGTCTGCATTGGTTTTGTTTGTGCAAAACCCTTTTAATTTAAAATAATCAAAGTGATCCATTTTGCATTTCATAGTGTTCTCCAATTCTTCTTTGGCCATAAATTCCTCCCTTCTCCAAAGAGCTGATAGGTAAACTATTCCTAGCTTTCCTAATTTGCTTATTTACCTTTACACCTAAATCATCTACCCATTTTGACCTTTTTTTTTGATATGGGGTGTGAAATATAGATCAATGCTGAGTTTGACATACTTTTGAATTTTTCCAGCAATTTTTGAGTTCTTATCCTAAGAAGTTAGAGTCTTTGGGTTTATCAAACAGTATATTACTATAGTCATTGATGATTGTGCCATATGTATCTAACCTATTCCATTAATCCACCACTCTATTTCTTAGTCAGCACCAGATGGTTTTGATGACTACTGCTTTAAAATATAGTTTTAGGTCTGGTAGTTAGGTCACCATCCTTTGCATTTTTTTTTTTTGCCATTAATTCCCTTGATATTCTTGGCCATTTCTTTTTTCCAGATAAATTTTTTTATTTTTTTGTAGCTGCATAAAATTATTTTTTGGCAGTTTGATAGTATGGCACTGAACAAGTAGACTAATTTAGGTAGAATTACCATTTTCATTATATTAGCTCAACCTATCCATAAACAACTGATATTTTTCCAGTTGTTCAGGTCTGACTTCATGTGTGTGAAAAGTATTTTGTAATTGTGTTAATATAATTCCTGGGTTTGTCTTGGCAGATAGATACCTAAATATTTTATTTTGTTTACAGTTATTTCAAATAGAATTTCTCTATCTTTTGTTGCTTGACTTTGTTAGTAATATAGAAATACTGATGATCTGTGTGGTTTTATTTCATATCCTGCAATTTTGATAAAGTTGTTAATTGTTTCAAGTAGAGTTTTGATTAATTCTCTAGGATTCTCTAAGTATAACATCTTATCATCTGCAAAAAGTGATAGTTTTATCTTCCTGGTGCCTATTCTAATTTCTTTAATTTCTAATTTCTTTTTCTTTTCTTATTTCTAAAGCCAACACTTCTAGTACAATATTGAATAAAAGTGGTGATAAAGGAGGTCTTTGTTTCACTCCTGATTTTATTGGAATTTGTTTAGCTTCTCCTAATTACAAATGATGCTTGTTGGTAGATGCTCATTTAAAAAAAATAATAATAGCTCTATTTTTCAAAATACATGCAAAGATAGTTTTCAACATTAACCCTTGCAAAACCTTGTGTTCCAAATTTTTCTCTCCCTCTCCCATCTCCCCCAGACAGCAAATGATCCAATATAGATTAAACATATGCAATTCTTCTAAACATATTTCCACATTTAATATTTTATCCACATGCTTACCATTTATTCCTATGCTCTCTAGTGTTTTTAATAGGAATTTTGTCATTTTGTCAAAAGTATTTTCTGCATCTATTGAGATTATCATATGATTTCTATTAGTTTTGTTATTGATACTGTCAATTATGTTGATATTATTCCTAATATTGGTTATTGATATAGTCAATTGGGCTAATAGTTTTCCTGATATTAAATAAACCCTGCATTCCCACTTGATCATGTTGTATTATCTTGCTCATAAGTTGTTGCAATCACTTTGCTAATATTTTATTTAAATTTTTTTGCATCAATGTTCATTAGGAAGATTGGTCTGTAATTTTTTTCTGTTTTGGCTCTTCCTGGTTTAAGTATCAGCACCATATTTATGTGACAGAAGGAATTTGGCAGGACTCCTTCTTTTCCTAATTTTTCCAAATAGTTTATATAGTATTGAATTAATTGTTCTTTAAAAGTTGGGTAAAACTTACTTGTGAATGCATATGGCCCTAGAGAATTTTTCTTAGGGAGTTCATTGATGGCTTGTTCAATTTCTTTTTCTAAAATAGGGTTATTTAAGTAATTTATTTCTTCTATTAATTTGGGCAATTCACATCTTTGTAAATATTCAATTAGATTATCATTGATCTCCTTTTTCTCTATTTTATTGATGTAACTGTTTAGAGATATAAAATTTCTTTTAAGAAATACTTTGACTATCTCCCATAGGTTTTGGCATATTGTCTTATTATTGTCATTTTCTTGGATGAAATTATTGATTGTTTCTATGAGTTGTTGTACTTTAGAATTAGATTATTAAATTTTCAATTGGCTTTTAGTCTATCTTTCTCTGGTCCTTTTTTGAATATAATTTTTATTGCATCATGGTCAGAAAAGGAAGCATTTACTATTTTTGTCTTTGTGCATTTGATTGTGTGGTTTTTATGTTCTAATATATGGTCAATTTTTTTGTGTAGATGCCATGTATTGCTGAGAAAAAGGCATACTCCTTTCTGTCCCCATTTAATTTTCTCCAGAGGTTTATCATATTTAAGTTTTCTAGGATTCTGTTAATTTCTCTAGTTTCATTCTTGTTTATTTTATGGTTAGATTTATCTAATTCTGAAAGAGGGAGGTGGAGGTTTCCCACTAATATATTTTTGCTCTCTATTTCTTCCTGTAAGGGACTTAACTTCTCTAAGAATTTGGATGCTGTATCACTTAGTGCATATATGTTTAGTATCAATACCATTTCATTGTCTATGGCACCCTTTAACAAGATGTAGTTTCCTTCCTTATCTCTTTTAATTAGATCTATTTTTGCTTTCACTTTGTCTGAGATCAGAATTGATACCCCTGCTTTTTTTGCTTCATCTGAAACATAATAAATTTTGCTCCAGCCTTTTACCCTTACTCTCTCTGTATGTATCTCTTTGTTTCAAATATATCTCTTACAGACAATACATTGTAGGATTCTAGTTTTTAATCCAGGCTGCTATTTGCTTCTGTTTTATGGAATTCATCCTATTCACATTCATAGTTATGATTACCAGCTGTGTATTTTTCTCCATCCTATTTTCTCCCCTGTATATACTTTCCCCCCTTCTCTTTCCATCCTGTTTCTCCTTGTTGTTGTGTTTTTAACCCACCCACCCTCTATTTGCCCTTCCATCATGCCTCCTTTCTTTTCTTACCCCTTTCTCCAGTGTTTCTGCCCTCCCTTCTATCCAGCCCCTCTCTTTTCTTTTACCTTTCTTCTCCTACTTCCTCATAAGGTAAGATAAATTTCTATACCAATTGAATGAATATATTATTCCTTCTTTGAGCTAAAACTGATGAGATTAAACTTCAAACAATGCTCATTCCCCTCCCTTTTTTCCCTTTATTGTAATAGGTCTTTTGTGTCTCTTCATGTGTTCTAATTTATCCCATTTTACCTCCCCTTTTCTCTTCTCCAAGTATCATCCTTTTTCTATCCCTTAATGTCTTTTTCTTTCTTGTGCAGCTTTGAGCTTTCCTTTGAGAACAGAGTCTCCTTGTGTTTGGTGTCTTGCTCACAGCAGGGGGTGATTTGCCCCCTGTGAGGAGACTGGAGGCTACTGTACTGATCTGCTTTGCTCTGCTATGAGCCAGGACCTAGGAGGGTCTCTGTTGCTGATCTGCTGTGATTAAGACCCTCTCACTAGCTTTCCTGGACACTGTCTGAGCCAGGCTGAGCACCCCTTTTACCTCAGTGAGACAGATCTTTCTTGAACTCCTTTCAATCTATTTTGAGCCAGAGAATAGTTTCTTTCCATCTCTGTAGTATCTGTCATTCTAGATTGTTCAAAGATTTGGTTTCATGTTGTTTTTGATGCAAAGTGGAAAAGCTTGAACAACTTCCTAGCTTCACTCCACCATTTTAGCTCTGCCCCTGGGAATATATCTAGAAAATAAGTATTTTTATAAATTAAGTATTTCCCAATAAGTTATAATTTTAGAGCTATTTCACCTTTATTTAGCCTTTAAGCTTTTCTTCTCTTTAATTTCTCTGAAGTCACCAATAATTTGTTAAGGAAAACTTGAATGCATTGAGAAATTCTACATAAAAGAAATCTAGGAAAAAGTCTTTTTTATATCCTATCCCTAATGCAGTGGTTCTTAAACTTGAGTGTACAGATCCCAGAAAGGTTTTTGGCTAGATTTCAGGGCATCTGTGAACTTGGATAGGAATATATAAATAAAATTGCATATTTGTGTATATATATATGCATATATTGCATGCATATGTGTGTGTGCCTATATATATGTATATATATATATGCATACATATACATATATATAGTTTTTAAATAATTGAAGAAAATAGTAAAATTCAGTTAAAGTTTAATATATAACATGATATAATTATTTTCATATGCATATGACACAATTATACATTTATTAATTATATGATATTTGTAATCATTTACAATATAATTTATAATTTTCATCAATTATTTAAAAACAAAATTTTGACAAGGGGTTCCTGAAAAGACTAAGAATTCCAGCTCTTAATATATCACTTTTTTATGTTTAAAATTTTATAAAATGTATATTATTAAAGAGAGGTAACTTTTAAATCCAATGATAAGTTTGCTATATTCATTAAAGTCATTTTGGGATCACATCAAATTATAATTCATCGTGTCATAGAGGTTTCAATTTGTGTTTTGAGATTGTTACCAAACATATTACAACACAATTCCTTGAAGTATTAAAATATAAAATTCAGCATGTTCAGTGCTTCATGACATATTGAAGATCATTTGCTTATAGTGCATCCTTTCCCTTTTGTCTAGGAGCTTGAGGATGTAAGGAGTGATGATGAAGAAGACTCTGCTGAAGAGGATGAACCAGAATATTTGAAGAATGGTCATTGGACAGGCAGGAATCCAATTCCCAATGGTCAGCCTGGCTATTAGGTCTGAGCCCCACAGTCCCTCATATAGTGCTATCTGATTTTTGTGGGGGCATTAACTCAAAATGATGCATAGAACTGAGAATCACAGGCTCTTCTGTACTATGGATGGATTTATTGCTGCTTACAAAGCCTTGAGAGAAGCCCAGTTACCCAATGTGCCTTCTCCTACTTCACCAAAATTTTTTGCTTAAGGAAAATTTATTAATGGGCTGGTCATCTTGAGGTTTTGTTCTTTTAACATTTAAATTGGTGTGTGAAATATTACCTAATTATTTTACAGAATTTAAGACTTCAATTTGGCAAGGATTTTAAAAGTTTCTCCAGAGAAAAGCTTAAATTATAATTAGGTTAATCTTACATTTCAGATATTTTGATTTTTAGAAATCCGTCATTCTTTTATCCCCTTACCTTCAGAATCTGACTGGTACTTACATGTAACTTTGGAAGTATTAACAGAGCTTCTTCATATAAGCTTTAGTCATAATAAGGAGATAATTGGAATGTTGTTCAATTTTCATAATAAAGCCACACCTTTTGAAAGGCACAGTTCAACTTTTGTTAGTCATCCATCCTAGGCAGATAGAAAAGGAATTTCCTTCTAATGGCAATAGTGTCAAGTGAACTTATATGCCTTAAAGTATCACAGATAGCCATTTAACAGCATGCTCTCTGGTGTATTTTTTGTTGTCTGGTTTTTTTTGAGTATCTTTATCCTAGACTCTGTTGGACTCTATGCAGGAATATTGTACTAAAGCATTTGTATAGTTATTTAATACATAAAAGTATGAGCAACTAGAAGGATAGGAGAGGGGAAACTTCTGGTTAGAACCTAATTTTACCCACATTGAACAAAGTCCCCCATCCCTAGGATGATTGCATCCTTGATTTACCACCATCAGGACTGAAGTCAGTGTATCTAAAGGAACAGAAGTAGAAGAATTGAGGATACACAGGAGGAGGCATTAGAATTCTAGTATAGTCCTTGCTGGTATCCTTTGTTCCACCTCCTTTTCTTTCAGGTTATATCTCCTAGTGGTATTTAGTTCTTTTTGACTGTTATGAATTATTAATGTTGTGGCACTTACAAGATTATCACTAGGAAATTATATCTACCTAATAGATACTGGCGGTGCCATTAGACACATTGGATTTCTTTTGTGGTATAACCTGTAGATCAGTTAGTCAACACCAGCAGTTCATCGTCTAATTGTATGCCTCAGTCTTCCACAGAATATGACATACACATCTAGTTTGTGAATAGTCAACGATCACCTATCAACCATTAATGGAGAAGGAAGACTTTCTTTCCTGTTTTTGCCTTCCGATTTTTAAAATACACTATGCAACTGAGTGAATATATAAAAATGAGTTACCAAAAGAAGTCACTGGATGTGGAACCCACATGCTAAACTGCCTCAACCACATTAGGGAGGTGAAATCAAATTACTAATTTTTTTTTAAAGCTTAAGACATTGGAAATAATATGGGAACAGTTGCAAATTCTGGACACAAATGAGA
Organism: Myrmecobius fasciatus; assembly: GCA_023553655.1. Classification (NCBI taxonomy): domain Eukaryota; kingdom Metazoa; phylum Chordata; class Mammalia; order Dasyuromorphia; family Myrmecobiidae; genus Myrmecobius; species Myrmecobius fasciatus. The sequence continues at coordinate 107,190 of JAJPUD010005171.1, forward strand.
TAAGCCAAGCCATTGGTGAAGTTATTGGAAGATTGAATGGATATTCTGAAGTGTATATTGTTATGAAAGGGGAAACTGCAAAAATTATGGGAATCATTTTTGCAGTAAAGAGTATTGATGGGTTTCTTGGTGCTAGAAAAATGAGTTTTCATTCTTAATGAGAATTTCATTCAATCCAACATGTATTTATTAGTATAAGGCAGACAAAGACAAAATAAAAAGTTCCTCTTCTCAGACAGTTTTCATTCTACTAGAGTTGCTTAGACAACTCATTTTTGGAGTCCTGTTGCCTGAACACAAGTTCCCTGGAGATTAATTTGTATGATATAAAACTATTCTTGGATTTGCTGGTTACCAGAAATTTACTTATGAGTTTTTTTTTCTTGACTAGAATTCATTTTTCCTTCAATTGCTTTAATTTTGTTTGTGTGTGTCAGTTGGTACCTTTATCATCTCCCTTTGATGAATGGCCTAGCAAACTCTAACTATAGCATCAAACAAAAATGGGAGGTAGGATTGTAGAAACTAGGTATCCATTTACATAAGGACTGCAATGTCATCCTGGAATGTGAAGGACACTGAAAAACCTCTAAAGACATTTCTGAACTTTCTAACCAAAAATATGAAAAGAAACAAAGCTAATTTGAATCAGAACAAAGACCTTACAAATCTTATGCCCAAAGAAGTATTTTTGTGGAATGAGATCATCAGAGAAAATAGCTTAACAAAGAGGATATTCATCTTCCATCATAACATTTATTTCTATGTATCCAATAGCATTTGCAATATATGTGCTGCTTATGCAAATGTGTATGCATATACATAAATTCACAAACACTTCTTCATGATTTTAGTGGTTTTTAATGAGAGAAGGGGGAGAAACCCACTAGTGTCCTACTTTATTGTCTCCATTTGGGTAACTAATTCTTCTAGACATCTTTTGTCTTGTCATTGTATATAACATATGCTTCCTTGTATTAAAATGTATTCCCAAACATAATTTGTGCACTGTGTCCAGTCCTATTTTTCTAGTTTAAAAATTAAAATTCAAATTTGAAAAGGAAATTGGGTTAGTAGATAGTTTGTGTTTTTTTTCTCATTTTTATGCAGAGGGTAATTGAGATAGTGGCATTAATGCTAAAATACCTTAACTACAGAAAGCATTGTGTTACTTTAAAGAGAAGTGTTCATTTTTATGATTGACTTTAAAGTTAAGTTTCTATGGGGAAAAATGAGAGGCCATAAATAATGCAACCTCTAGTATCAAGAATTATTGTTTTAATGTTAGAGAATAACTTATAATAAAATAAAGACAAAAATATATCTGCCTCTTTGTGATAATTCAACATATTCAACATCCCCAGACAATTGATAGATTTTACAAAGAACTACATTATCTAGTTTCCTAGTAACAGCTACTCTCTAAAATAAGTAGATGCAGATATCTACTACTAATGCTAGTAATAATAGTAATAACTGAAATTAATAAAGCATTCTAAAATTTACAAAATATTTTATATATATTTTCATTTCATTCTCAGAACAACCCAGTTAAGTAAATACGATCAGGACGCAATTATATGAGGGGTTAAAATATTATTGTTCCTTATTTTACAAATGAGGTCATTTTGCCTTACTACTCTTTAAGATGACTTTCTCTTAATTACTAAATATAATAATTTTTTTCTCAATCTCCTTCTTCTTGGCTTCTTTGTAGCATCTGACACTGTTGAGGACTGCTCTTTCTTGGTTCTCCTACATTCTCCTACCTACTTACTTGCTTCTTCTGTCTTTTTCTGGATCATAATCTATGTCCCGCCCTCTACCTCTAGATCTTCACACTAAGGAACACTTGGATACTTTCCTATACACTTTCTTATGGTGATTTCATCAATCTTTCTATGTTTAATTATTATTTATTTGCAGATGACTCCCAGATCTACAAATCCAACCTGAGTCTCTTGAACTCTGAATTCTGCTATATTTTTCCAAAAGGATTATCCAGTAGGCATCTCAAACACAGCTTTTTAAATATGTGATTAATTTTTTTCCCTAAAACTGCCCTTTCTCTAAACATCTCTACTTCTATGGAGATAGAACAAGTGCGCAATTAGTTCACAATTTAGAAGTGATCTTTAACTCATCCCTACCCCTCACCCCAATTTCCAACCAGTTGCCAATCCTTGTTGATTCCACTTCCACAACAGTTTCCTTCAATTCCCTTTTCTCCATACACATAGCTGTCTCTTGTTCTGTCTCTATTTCTTGAGCACCTCATGTGATGCTACTTAAATTCTTATGGATTGAATGGGAGTACTAACTAGGTAACTGACTTGGGATCATTTTAATCACCAAAGTATCTGTGAGCAACTGATTCTCCTGAGGATATCATCCCATAGAAGTCTTACTTATCACTAATGGCAAAGTTAGACATCTAGTCTTGACACCTATTTAAGTACACTTACTTTTACTACAAACACTGGATGACAGAGTGAGTATTCTAATATATATTGACAAGCCAAAACATCGAGTTCAACCTAATTGGATAAATTTAGGGCTAAAAGTATAGTCTTATACTTAGGTTCAAAAATCAGCTTCATCTTTGGGGGAAGCATGGCTAGAAGTTTCTTTGAAAAAAAGACATGGATTTTAAGTATTCAATATGATTCAACAGTACAATATGGGAACCAAGAAAATGAATGAGATCTTGGTAGCACTAAGAGAAGCATTGCTTCCAGGAATAAGATATAATCATGTGGCATAGATCAGACCAGATCTGGGGTATTGTTTTTGATTCTAAACATCATAATTTAAGGAAGATTATTGATAGGTTGTTTAGCATTCAGAGGAAGTCAAACAATAAATTCCATGCTATGGAAACACATTTGAAAGTTCCTTTTTTAGTAAAACTGAAAATAGTTAAGAACAAGTATTATTTTCCAAAGCCTCATCTAAACTCCTGGGAAAAACCCTTTGGAAGAAGATTATCTCAAGGAAGAAAAATAAAGACTTGTTCTTAGATGCATAGGTTAAAAGTTTAATCAGAAATTTAACAAAGTGTAATTCTTATGTGGTTCACACTATTACTTCCCAACTACTGGAAGTTGATTGGTGTTAAAATATACTTATTTCCATAGAGAAAAGATTAAGGTGTCAGTGGGAATCCAGAGGTCCCTTTGTTTAATCCAAAAACTAAGGGAAATGGTTCAGGAGAAGTGAATTGTTCAGTTCTGGAATGTTTTCCCACTCTGAATGTTAAGGTACATTTTTCCTTTTTAAAAATTCCTACAAATGTTACTTAAAATCTTCTTGGGTCAGAGGGTCTTGTCAGAGAGCATGGGAGACTATACAGTTGGATATTCTCTCTAAATTAGAAATGACTTGGATTTAGATTAATATTCAATTAAATAAAACTGTTTCCAGCAGTGTTGGACCTAAATTCTGAAGGACAATATTAGATATTAACACTAGAAAAATTGGAAAAATTTGAAGAATCAAACTGTCAATTAATAGAGCATTTTTTTAAAAAATCCATAAGTCAAATAGAAATAGAATGAAAATTTTATTTCAAAGTGAAATTACAAGAAATTTTTGCTTGGTCCTTTTATGTTATGTTTGTCATTGATAGTGCCATAAGAAAATCACTTGAAGGGGAATTGCAAATATTTAAGGTTTTGAATAGAAGATTTAGAAAGGACATATTATCTTTTTCCAATTATCTGAAGAGCTCTTGTGGAGAAGGCACAAATGGCAGCAGAGTTGAAACTTGTGAAGAAGTAAATTTAAGTTTAGTTTAAGGAAAAACTTCCTAATTATTTAAGCTATTGGGGGAGAAGGAATTGGGGTTAAGTGATTTATCTAGGATCTCACAGCTAGGAAGTGTCAGAGACAAAATTTGAATTCAAGTCCTTCTAACTGCAGGACCAGGGCTCTATCCACTATTGGAGCTCTTTAAAAGTGTAGTGGTGGTCTTCAAGCAACATGGCAATGATCATTAGTCAGGTATATTGCAGAACAGGGATTCTTAGTCTTTTGGGAATCTTGAGTTTAGCAGTTTGGTGAAATTTATGGATTCGTTCCCAGAAAACCGTTTTTTGGATTTTGATTCATCATTGAAAGAAATTCAAAATTTCATTTAAAAATTAGTGAAAATAAAGATGTATTTTCTTTTCTGATCCAAATTCATGCACTTCCTGAAATCTAACCCAAAGTTCTTATGTTAAGAACTCCTATTATAGAGGAGATTTATTTTTAAGTTAGGGATCAGATTAGATGGATAATCAGTTCCCTTTCAACTCTTTGTATGTTGATCAATGAAATTCCCTTAAAACAAACAAAAAAAGCTATGAGCATAAAAACACGAGTGTTTCAGGGAAGCATGTGTACAATGAGTGGTATTCTGACCATGAGCTAGAACCAAGAGATAAGGAGAAGTACTCTAAGACATGCTATTTTGTCACAGGGAATTCAAACTAAAAGGAAAAGAAAAAACATAGAAAACAGTTCAGGAAAGCCTATATCCTACTGCTGGTGCCAATAATACAGTGTTGTCTCTTGACATTTGTCCACTATGAAGAGCAATTTCCCCATTAAGCTGACAGAACAGGAAAGGGCATGGAATACAGTATCTTTGGAAAATGTAAACAGAGAGTGATGTTTTCAGTGTTTTGAATACATGAGAAAAGAAATCTGGAAACAATTATAGCTTCTCACCTACTTTGTTGTTTCCTCTGTGCAAGATAGCATGCCTCTGTTTTTATAGCATTAATTCATCAAGTTCTCCTTTGTCTCTTTTTTATGGGCAGGTTATAGTCTCCTGCCTGGCCAGACCTTTCATTTATGTCATTGGACTGTATGTTATCTTAAACAGCCACAGCTGGGGAAGGGGCCTGGGGATACAGTATTTTCCTTTCGAAATCAGCATTTTTATTTTTTTATCTTTTTGGTTTCTTCACAGTTTGCAACTCACTTGTAGCCAACACTCACAGAATCCTGCCGCTTAACATGAAGTATTTTTCAGCATTTGCTATAGTTTTTGCAAATTCAATACACAAAGTCCTTCAGTTTTGCTTCATTCTACACCTACAACATGTGGACAAATAGGGATGGGGGTGGGGAGCAGGTGAAATCATTTGACATGAAAAGACTTCATAGACCATATGATCTTCCAAAGAAAGGGGAGTGAGAATATCAAGAGCTAACATTTCAACTGTGAAAACTTCTGGTTAGCAACTGGATTATTTCAAACAGACACTCGAGGACATAGTCTAGAGGGGCACAAATTTTCCCCATGAGTTGGCTTGGCTGGGTCAGAAATTCCTTAGGAAAATAATTTCTTGAAGTATTTGGCCTAACCCTGCAAATGTCAATGAAGTCCCCTCCCCCCAATTTATAATGCTTTACTTTGCTATTTTCTTGGTCTCGTTCTCTCTATATACTTGATAGCAAATATATGGAATCAGACCTAAGATTCTGAGAAAAAGTGCTTGGCTATCATGGAATAAAAGGAGCTTTAGAATTAATCTAGCCCAATCCCCTCATTTTATATCTGTGGAAACTTAGGCACAACAGAGTTTATGCAATTTGGAGGGTTTTTTTGCCAAAGAGAATTAACTAGTATTCTGAAAAAGAAAAAATCCCCAAAGAAATGAAAATAATAAATTCAAAGCTAGAGAAAGTAACAGCAAAAGAAGGAAATATTAAAAATAACATGAAAACACACACACCTCTCCATTGTTATCTGTGCTCAACTATACTTTAATCATAGCAGCTATATCCAAATTTATAGAAAGATAGACACAAGTTGGTGGACTCCACAAATGTTCTTTTTCCCACTTTGCCTATCCAGTTCCATTACTCTTCTTCTTCTTTTTTTTTTTCAAATCCTTAGCAGAGTTAAGTATAAGTCTGAATGTAATGTATTTACAATGACTTGTTCTTGGGGAAGGACAGCTAGATAATGAAGGGGATAGAGCACCAGGCCTGGAGTCAGGAGTGTCTGAACTAAAATACAATCTTAGTCACTTAATAGCTGTCTGACTGACATTTAACCTTGTTTGCCTCAGTTTACTAATTTGTAAAATGTAAGAAAATGACAAACCACTCCACTTCCTTTGACAAGAAAACCCTAAATGGGGTCAGGAAAAGTTGGAGCACAACAAAGCACAATGTCTCGGGGAAAATACAAAAAGACAATAAAATAAAGAAGCAAGTTCACTTTCCTGAATGGCTTACTTCCTTGTTTTTCCCAGTCAGCTATTGTTAATTTTAGAGTTGGAAGGAACCTTAGAGATCATATATCATTAACTAATTAATTGTATTGTCACTGGGAAAATAATTTTAACCTCTGTGGACCTTGGTTTTCTTTTCTGTGAAAAGTAGAAGTTGGATTAGATGATCTCTGAGGTCCCTCTTTCTCTAAAATTATATGACTGGATTATTCTAAGAATGACAGTTTAGAACTTCTCAAACTTTTTAATCATAAAATCCTTTCACACTCTTATAAATTTTTGAGGATCCCCCAAGAGCTTTGGTTTATTTGGACCATATCTACCAATATTTACCACATTAGAAATTAAAACATATTAGTATTAATATGAAAATAGCTTTAATCTTGTGGACCATGAAAGAGTATTAGTCACTCCTGCAGGATTGTACTGGAGCCAATTTGAAATAGCTGAGGGGGCCAATTGTTAAAATTTCAGTACCCATACTTATACCTTAAAAATTGGCAAACACTACAAATCAGAATTTGATTTATTGTTTTGTTGATTTGTAGATTTTTAAAAGTGACAAGCAGGTTAATAATGTAGATTAAACTAAAATTATGTTATATGAAGATTTTTGTTTTGGAGAGCTGCTTGTTAAACATTTACTAGTATATCTCTGCCCTAGGGGATTTCAGATTCACTGAAAATTATTGATGTATTCCAATAGGGCCTGGCCAATAACAACTACTTAATGTTTTGTTGAACTGAAAACCCATGACATTAAATGATTTCAATCTCCAATTGCATCAGGACTAGGTCCATGTTTCATATCTCACAGCCAGTGTCTTTCTCTACTTTATCATAGTGTGCTTATAACATTGTGTTGACTTTCTAGTCATTATCTGAGATATTTCTTCTGAAGAACCATCTTCATTCAGATCAGCTCATGCTTCCTTTTCCTTCTATATCCAATTGGCATCAGTTAGATCTGAACAGCTGTGTGTTACAAACTAAGACAACTGAGTGGTAGGGTTGGTGCCCATTAGTTTTGGCAGTCAGAATATACAAATGGTAAGTGTTGTTTGATTCTCCTCAAATGTAAGGTTTGCTTCCTGGGGTCCTCTTGTACCACATGACCCTAGAGTATTCTTTGTAGGTTTAAATCATCAGTGGGAAGGATAAAGAGAAAGAGGGAGTTGTTTGAAACAAAAGCAAGGGATTCTGAGAAGACCACTGAGACACTAAGAGTTATCAAACCCACTGTCCACAAGTAGAGGGAACCAGATTAAAATGCAATTGGGAAATTTTTAACAAAATAAAGACATCATAAAACATAGATAATAATATATTTTAAAACTAGTCAATATGTGGCCTACTTGAATTTGACACCATTGCCTTAAAGTATTGTGGAGAAAAAGCAATAGCATGGGAGTTGGACAGTGGTGATACAATGGAAAGAATGCTAGGATATAATCAAAGTCTGTCAGCAAGAATCCTGGCTCTGCCCACCTGTAACATGGACGAAAAATCTCTTGATTTCAATGGACCTTAGTTTTGAAAGGAAGGAAGTGGATTATATCACAATGATTCCAAGAAATAAGATGCAAAGTCGATTACCCATGTCACCTTGGTCCTCCTTCAGTTCAGTTTCCTGGTTTGTAAAATGTAATGTAAATATAAAATGATCTACTTAGTCTTTGTGAGCCTCAGTTTTCTCATTTGTGAAGCTAAAAGATGATCTCTATGATCTGTGAAATGTACCAATCAATAAACATTTATTAAGCACCTACTATTTGCCAGGCACTATGCTAAGCCCTGGGCATCCAAAAAAAGATAATAATTGCCCTCAAGAAGCATATAATTTAATGGGGTAATCATCCTATATATGAGTTGTTTTGTATACATCTATTTATACAAAACAAGGCCTATATAGGATAAATAGGAATAATAGAAAAACGGCACCAGAATTAAGAAGGGCCAGGAAAATCTTCCTTTATAGGAAGCTATAAAGATAGAATTTTTAGCTGGGACTTAAAGGAAGTCAGGGGAGTCTGTATACAGAGCAGAAGTGGGAAAGAAATCCAGGTGTGGAGTACAAAAAGGAGAAACTGTCTAGAATTTAAGAGATGAAGTGTCTTCTTCACGGAATAGCCAGTAGGCCAGCATCACTGGAATAATCAGGTGGGGTTAGGCTATGAAGAGGTTTGAACACCAAAAGGAGCATTTTGATATTTGATATTTGATAGGGAGCCGCTGGAATTTATTGAGTCAGGGAGTGACATGATCAGACCTGAACTTTAGGAAAAACACATTGGAGGCCAAATAGAAGGTGGTTTGTTATGGGAAAAGATTGAGGCAGGAAGACCTACCAGCAGCTATAGCAGATGTGAGATGATAGGTGCTAGCACTAGAGATGCTGCAAAGGTGAAAGTGATGGGCCCTAGCAACAGATTGGAGATGGAGGGATAAAAGACAGTGAGGAATCCAGATGACTCTTAGCTTGTAAGCCTGAGGGACTTGAGTGGGGGTTCCCTCTACAGTAATAGGGAAATCGGTAGGAGGAGAGGAAGGAAAATTTAGAGGGAAAGATCGTGAGTTCTGTTTTGGAAGTATTTTGTTTAAGGTGTCCACTGTACATGCAGTTTGAGACATCTGCAAGGCAGTTGGGGATGCATGATTGCAGGTCTGTGGAGAGGTTGAGATAAGACAGATTTGAGAAGCATTAACAAAGAGATGGTAATTAAATCCACCAGTACTGATGAGATCACCAAGTGAAGTGGTATTAGATGGAGAAGAGAAAAAGAGCCCAGACTTAGAACCCTGAGGGATATGGTTAGAAGGAGTGATCTGGGTGAGGATCCAGTAGAAGAGACCTAGCAGGTGGGTGGAGAATCAGGAGAGAGTGGGATCCTGACCACCTAGAGAGAAGAGAATATCCAGGAGGAAAGGGTTATCAGCTGCAGAAAGGTCAAGGAGAAAGAGGAGAGAAAAAAAAAACATCCTATTTACAAGATTTATTTTATTCAAGGTAAAAAACCTAATGGCTTCTGGTTGCTTTATTTACACCAAATTATTATCCTTTTAAAACTCAGCAGAAAGTCAGAAATTGCCAAGGGATTGGAGAATATTCCTCCCCCCCCCCCCCCCCCAGTCACCAGCCCTGTTTTGGCTATGGCTCAATTGGGAAGACTCTCATGGTTAGCTTGGAGGAAAACCACATTCCAGAGGGTAGTCACATACCTAGAGCTGCAGTGAAGCAACCAACTTTGGCAGACCCCTAAAGAAGGCTAATTTTTCTGTTCCTTATATGAAGTTGTTACTGTGCAGCTGAGTGAAGAAGGAATCTTATTCAAGTACATTAATTATAACTAGAATTTATATGGTGCTTTAGAAATTACAAAATGCCTTATAGATATTGTGACCTTTTATTCTCACAACCACTCGGACAAGGGTGTTATGATTATCACCCCTATTTTCCGAATGAGGAAACTGACACAGAGGGAAGTTAAATGACTGTTAGCTGTTAAGTGTTTGAGGCTGAGCTTGAACCCCTAACTCCTCAGGTCCAGTACTTTATTCACTGGGCCTGAATATTCCCTCTTTTTCTTTTGAGAGGTAAGGAGAGGTTCAATGCCTTGCCCAGGATCACACAGCTTTTAAGTAGTGAATGTCTGAGGTCCAATTTGGACTCAGGTCCTCCTGACTCCAGGGCTAGTGCTCTATCCATTGTGACATCTAGTTGCTCCAGACATTCTTTTTTAAGAAAGCAATCTTCAAACTTTTTTGATCTTGCACTTTGATCAATCAATTTGGAACATTCAGCTGAATATATGTAGATTTACTTCTAAATGATATCATAATCTACTATACTAATAATTGTGCACTTTATAGTATTACACAAAATAGAAATTGAATAAGAATGAGATAAAGAAGAGATAACATTTGATCAGTAGAGAGAGAGGCACTGGGGTTTCTTGAGTAGTGAAGGGACATAATCTGACCTATCCTTAGAAAAGTCATTTGGCAGCTCTATGGAGAACAAATCAGAATGGGCAACAATTTCAAGTAGGGAAAACAAATAGGAGTTTATTGCAATATTCCAAGTAAGAGGTCATGAGGGCCTACACTAGGGTGAAGCTGTAAGAATGAGAGGACAGGTATGACAAATGTGGGGTTAGAAAGGAAAAGATCTGGCAGCTGACTTGACATGTGGAGTGAGGGAATGTTGAAGATGACATCCAGTTGTGGGAAACTGGGTGACTGAGAAGATTGGTAGCACCTTGAATAGAAACTGTGGAACTCTGAAGGGTTGTTTTAGAGTGGAAAATAATATAATTACAACCCATACTTGCTGTTCCCCCCTCAATTTAGAAAGCCATAAGTACTGCCTTCCTTATCTGTACCCTAGAATGCAGAATCTAGGGTACAGCCGCAAGATAATGTAGAGAACAGCACTTAGGAATAGAATTTTCCTAATGGCACTTGCACAGCTGCTGCTCTGGGTGCCTGGAAATCCTGAGACGCCCATGGCCAACTCAGGAAGGATCTTGACCAAAAGGGAAATAATGATGGTTTTATCTATAATGAAGAAAAAAAACCTAGAAGGAATTAAATTATTTTAAATTATCATATCAAAACACCAAGTAGATAAAGACTGTGTAGCTATCTGCCCAAGTCTTCACAATGTATTCTAGTTAACATCTCTATAGCTACCAGTCTGTCTGAAGTCAAATCTTTCAAAGTCAATCAGACCACCCATCCCTAACCCCTTCTTCATCTTACAGATGTCTTTTAAGACAGGGGGAAAAAGAGAACCTGGAATCCTTGCAAGGCTACTTGGAACACCAGGGCCAATTCTCCTGGCCACACAGCAGTTTCTGCAAAGCCAAAGCATCTCATCGTAAGTCCCAGACTAGGTACCACACTTAATAAATGTTATCTGATGACAATAATGAGTGGCAGTTTCCAGACACAGCTTGCAAAGCCAAGTAAATGTCCTGAGTGGAAATAAAATTGAGGAGCCAAGGCCAGAAGGGACTAGGCATTCCTTAGACACTAGGAAGTCATTTAGCTGGGAGAATAAAACTTTCAGTGCACTGTGGGAAAAGCACTGAACTAAAAGAAAACCAGGAGGCATAATCTCTAAATCCTGGCTCTTCCATTAACTGTCTGGTAGATCTTAGGTAAATCTCTTTGTGAATCAGTTTCCTGATATAGAAAAATAAAGTTGAACTAGATGAATTCTAGGATCCCTTTCTAACTGAGTTTATGATGACCCATTGAATAACTAGCTTATGGGAGGGGCTTGGAAACGTCTTTGTGGTTGCTCCTGTGTCTTTAAATGTCTTTTCTCCAAATTTTCTCCTTTTGTTTGAGTGTAGCCTATTCTTCCTTGGGAAAGGTCCAAAGTAGCAATGCTCTTTTTCTTAAAAATAAACAAAAATTATATAACAAGATTTCAAAGGAATTCTGAATGGAATTATTTGGAAAATCCCAAAACTCTGGGGAATATTCTTTGAATCCAGCTTTCCAGGGAGACTGGAGAACAAGACATGGTTACCATGCATTAGGCCTCCCTGCTATAATAACTAGGGCCCAGAATGAACATAAGATTGTGTTCTCCCTGGAAAGTGTTTGGTCAACGTTTTCCTGCATGGAAAATGAAAACAGACCCACAAGCCTCAGTCTGAATATGCACTGAAATATGTGCTTGCTTATTTTGGAAGTTCCTTTGGCTAAATACTGTATATGGAGCCAAAGTACTTCTACTAGTCCATAGAAATCCTTTGGGGACCAGACATAGGAATAGGGCCTTAACTACATGGTATAGGTGATGTTCACATCAATTCCTTCTCTTTGTAAGTCTTATTGGCACACGCCACCATCACTGAAAGTGGAAATGTGTCAGCCATAAGAATATATGAGCAAATAAATGAATCAGTCTGTCTTATAAAATGAGCAAAGACCTTCTGGTCCAGGAAATATTAAACAGATGATAGATACATCTGCCCCCTCTTCTTAAGTGAAACAGATGATCTGGCTATCAGCTTGCTATGTTGTCTTTTTTGCCTCTACAAGCTTGTTGCTTAAAGAGAGAAAAAGAAAAAGAAAAGCCTCTTGCCAAACTCTCCTAAATCTTTTTGCTAAAACATTCCACCAGGTGGCCCTCTAGTAACATTTCTCTTTTCAAAGGAAAAAACCCCAGACAAGCACCAACATCCAGAGCACTGACAAAGTCAGCATATTTATCACCATGGTTAGACTTCTATTCTTTGCACAATAAAATGTTTTTGAATTGGGACAAAAAGGGAATTTGATCATGAGAATATACTTCAGAAGATGTATTGCTATAACTTATACGTACCGTAATGCTATCTGCTCAAAGGCTCCTTTAGCTGGTAGAAAAGACCATTCATAAATTCATTGAAAATACAGTCTCTTTGAATTATATATTCCAAACAATAGCCCATTTCTCGAAGGTTGGGCTGTTATATGAAAAGTCAATTCATTATAGTTATCCTTAAAGTATGTTAACTATGAAAGAAGTGGACATTAAAAAAAATTACTTTGCAGGTCCAATAGTTGTTTTTTTTTTTTTTTCCCCTAGATCAACTGTATTGAATCTAGATTAAAAATAACATTCAAAGATAGGCACTACCCAAATGGACCTTACTATTCTGGGAGAAAGAAGGAAAAGTAAGGGGAAAAGGAATCCTCTCAGGTGGAACTTAGGGAGGAGAATTGGTTTGCTGAAGAATTTTGCTTGGGGACCTGGAATTTTCACTTGAAACACTAAAAAGTTTATCTTCCAGTTTTCCTTATTTTTCTAGTGCTACAAATGAAATATATGAAATAAAAAACCTTGCAATCTCCTAGTCTCACTTCTGTAGATTATTTCACAGATGATTCCAATGGCAGAAACATCTACTGAGTTTTCCTCCAAGTGAAGCATCCCAAAGCTCAGATAGAGGTCTTTTGGTAACCCCAGAACATTATAAGCAGAAGAAATATCATGGACTAGGGTAGTCAGTAAATATGAGCAATGAAAGAGAAAGGAAATTACCTTGTCAAGTTAAAAATCATGGATTGTAGAGAATAAATTTACTACTCTTTTAGTAGATGAGTTCAAAAATGTGCTGTGGGATTAAGTCAAATTCCAGAAAGGATCCTGGGCAGTTTGGAAAGTGATAATTTTGAATGTCATTTCCTTGATTTATATGATATAAATGTGTAGTGACTTGTCTAGTCATACAGATCAATGCTTAAAAGCAGACAATAAATTACACCCATTCAATTCCATGCAAAATGTCTGAAAGCTTTCAGAGAAGCCTTATAGTGATGAAACTATCAAGTCAGGTTGAATTTTAGAATCTCAGCTTTCCTTTAGAAGATAAGTTATCCAGACCTTGAAAATTTTGCTATGATAATGTTGAATAGCAAAGAAAAGCAGTAAAACTAGAGCTCTCTTGGACAGAATTTATTGTTATTTTCTTCCAAGTAGAATGTTAGTTCCTTAAGAGAAGAGGCTTTCATTTTTGGTTTAGTATGCCAATTGTCTAGAACAGGGCTAGGCATATGGTAGGTACTCAATAAATAACAATAAATAACTCAATAAATGTTGACTTGAATAAAGCATGGATCCTACTTATTAGCTGTGTGATCTTAGGCAAGTCTTTTAACTCCAATTGCCTTACAACAACAGCACTTATGTTTTAAGGTTGGCAAAGCTCTTTGCAAATATTTCATTTTATTCTCAGAACAATTCTGGAATAAATAATATTTAAGGTTTCTTCTAGTTCTATTATTCAATGGTTCTATAGTTTGAACTATATACAATTTTAGCAAGTTACAGTTGTATCATTACACATTTACCTACTTTAGTTGCCATAGCTGCACACATAGATCTTCCTTTTGCAGTTATTTTTAGTTCCTCTATCATTTTTACTGTTTCTGAAAAGATCTTTTACAGTCTTAGTTCCTTCAGGTATTAAGGAAACAAAGGCTTTTCTGTTTTGCTCTATATATATGCTCTTGATCTTTGGGGATTTAGATTTGGAAAAGACTCTTGATATCATCAATCCCATCCCTTCATTTTACAGAAAACAAAATTGAGGCCCAGTGAATACGTTAATACCTCATAGCTAGTAAGACATGGAGTCAGGAAAGGAACCCCTTTTCTCTGACTTCAAATCCAATCTTGTCTGAGCTCCATATCATAACCAATCTCCTCAAAGCTACCCAAATGCTAACTTCCTTGAATTCTCCCCATAAGATCCTTCCCTCCTTTAAATTAATACTACTTTCTCCTCCTCACTATCCTCCATTCATTTGCAGGGCTCAGCTCCCTTGAACAATTCATGATTGAAAGACTTTCCCCTCAAGGGACCCACATGTGCAAGAATGTTTGTGGCAGCCCTTTTTGTAGTGGCTAGAAACTGGAAACTGAATGGATGCCCATCAATTGGAGAATGGCTGAATAAATTATGGTATATGAATGTTATGGAATATTATTGTTCTGTAAGAAACAACCAGCAGGATGATTTCAGAGAGGCCTAGAGAAACTTGCATGGACTGATGCTGAGTGAAATGAGCAGAACCAGGAGATCATTATACACGGCAACAACAATATTATATGACGATCAATTTTGATGGACATGGCTCTCTTCAAAAATAAAATGTTTCAAACCAGTTCCAATTGTTTAGTGAAGAAAGCCATTATACACTCAGAGAGAGGGATATGAAATTTGGACCACAACATATCATTTCCATGATCTCTATCGATGATTGCTTGCATTGGGTTTCCTTTCTCAGATAATTTTTGTTCATGTAGATACGATTGTTCTTGCACAGCAAGATAAGTATGGAAATATGTATACATATATTCGACTTGTCAAGTATTTTAATGTAATTAACATGTAGTGGACTTCCTGCCATCTAGGGGAGGGGAGGGGACTAGGGGGACAATTTGTAATGGAAAGCAAAGAATCAATGTTGAGGAACTACACATATATATATATGTTATGCACATAAAAAACTTTAATAAAAATTAAAAAAAAGAAAGACTTTCCCCCCTTTTCCTTATCCACAATCTCTTTAAAAGTGGTTTTTCCACCATTCTCTATTGACCACTCTTCTCCAATGCTCAGCATCTTCAAATCACCTGCACACAGTAAATAGTGGGAAGTTCTCATCAACATTTCCAGGACCCATTTCAGTCTCTGGACAAACATTAGCATAAAAATGAGTATATTTGCAGTTTAATTACATTTCAAATACTTGGAATCCAGAAAGACTGGGATTTGCTCCCATATGTGATTTTCTAGGAGGAGATTTTTGTTTCAGAAACTATGGCAGAAATCCAAGTATGAGGTGATAAGAGTCTGGAGTACAGATAGTGTCAGTGAAAATAGAAAGTAAAGGATGAACTTGAGAGATACTTTGAAGAAAGCTAGGTTGTGAAAATCCAGGCACCAAAATACACAGAAAGTTAGCAGAAATTCCAGGAATAGACATTCAGTTAATATAGGACTATGGATGGGCCACTGGACCTGGAATCAGGAAAACCTAAATTAAAATCTGATCTCAGACATTTATTAATTGTATGAACCTCTGTGAGTTGTCATTTAACCTCTGCCTCAGTTTCCTTGTCTATAAATTGAGGATAATAATAGCATCTTCTTCCCAGAGTCGTTTGAGGATCAAATAAGATATTTGTAAAATGCTTAGCACAGTGCGTGGAACATAGTAGATACTTAATAAATGCTTGTTTGTGGTTCAGGGTCCTTGATTTTGGTTTGCTTTCAAGCAAAGCTTTCATGGCTTTCTACTGAATAGAAATCAATATAAAAGGAAAAACACAGATCCTGCTCTACACATGAATGAATGACCTTGAACAAGTATATAAAATTATTATCTTGAACAAATTTCTTACCCTTTTTCAGTCTGTTTACTTATCTGTAAAATGAGAGAATTGGATTACAGGGGCTCTCAGCTCCCTTCCACTTCCAAATCTCTGACAGACAAGTAGCTTTTCCAGATGAAATGAAAGGAACTAATATTATTCTACTTTGTAAATGGAAAATACATAAAAATAAGAACGTTCCATTTGCTTTGGTTTAAAAAAAGTGAATGTAAGAATAAACTCCTCTACTGAATTCTGTTATGCCATGAACTTTCTGTGTGAAAAAATAAGTACACCTACAAAATGGCATGTATGAGAAGCAAACATCAGTAGAGAACTTCTAGTTTTCTTCACCTCAAGTATGGAGGAAATGGAATTGAATCAGGTGCATCTTCTCTGATGATCAGAACAGTGATTTTACAAAAGTCATGTGTAGTGAAACCATTATGATATGGTTTCTAGATGCCCTGGGCAAATGACTTGGTTTTCTTATTTGTAAAATGAGTCTGAACTAGATGATTTCAGAAGTCCCTTCCAATTAAAAAATTCTTTGAGTCTATGTCAGGAAACAGGGAAAAATACAGGAGTGAGAGTTACTGTGAAGCCCAACATTGCTACAAATAGAGTGCTTAGAAAGTACAGAATTCCCAGATGAAATAGTGGAAACATACAGATTGCAAATGGTTATGTTCAGATGAATCAAATTTACAGTAGCCCTTGGGGATATCTTATAAAAGTACTCTTTCTTTATGAAATAATTTATTGCAGGTTTTTTTAATAATCAGCTTCTCTTATGTATTTTAAAATATTTGATGTACATAAATTTTTAGACATGCAACTATTGTATAAGCCAATTTAGATCTTTTTATCCCTCTATTCTCATTTTCCCCCTGTCACTTTTCCTTTGTTATTCCTCTGAAAAGGAATAGAAAAGAAATAATCCACTAGGTAGATAAGGCACTGAGCCTGGAGTTAGGAAGATCATAATTCAAACCCAATTTTAGATAGCAGCTAGGTGACCCTGCGCAAGTCATTTAACTGTTTACCTCAGTTTCCTCATATGCAAAAACTAAAGAAGAAAATGGTACTTGCTCCAGTATCTGTCAAGAAAACCCTATTTGGGATTATAAAGAATCAGATATGATTGTATGAATGAACACAGACAATTTTACTAGGATTCTTTTCAAAGATTTGGAGCTATAAAGAAACAAGAGTTTATCTAGTGCAACCCCTTTTTTGAGAGATAATGAGACTGAGGCCTAAAGAGTTTAATGGACTTGCTTAAAGTCCTGTAGCTGGTTCAGAATTAATTTGTACCTAAGGAAGAATTTGACCTTAAATCATCTTCTTCCATTTTCAGAGCTCTTTTTACTACTTCCTCCATATATTTTTGAAATGATCAACAGAGCCATAGCTTATTTGGAATTAGTTTTCAATTTTATATTAAGATGTAACTATTCTTAAAGAAATGTTCAATTATGTGTGGGGGGGAATGAGTCAGAACCAGGAAAGACAGATAGATGATGGGATTCTTCATTACCAGATATCACAAACATGGCAGATTTGCTGTCCTTTGTCACCTCCAATATAATTATACCTATTTACAAAATTCATTAAGGACCCAGAAGAAAACCAGATGCTAGAAAACAAAGCAAGCCAAATTCTGGGCCTTGAGCCTAGACAAAAAAGGTCCAGTGGTCATTTCATGTGAGCATTGACCAAATGTGGTCACACAGAGAAAGGATAATAGTCTAAGGGCTGATCCAAGAGTTTGGAAAAAATGCTAAATAAGGGTTTAACACATCATCCTGCCCTGCCCCCCTCCTCTATTACCTTCATTTCCAGTAGTTACTAATAAGCTCTATCTTTGCAGATACACTAAAAAAAGCTCTATCTTTGCAGTACACTAAAAATGCAAGAATGATTTTTAACATTTTCCAAGTGAATAGGAATAGATGAAACAAAAATGCATTCTCTAGTTGTTTTACATAGGCAAACATAAAAGGGGAAAAGGCTATCAGTTGTGGGCTACAGAAGATCCTTCTTTGAATTCTCTCCCATGTTTCCTACCACCTTTTAGACCTCATTAAGTGATGTAATTTGGTTCCGGCTTGAACCATTGTGTAGCTGTCTCTGGAGTTCCTTTGGGTATTCTTGTCTGCCTATTTTCACCCCTGCTTCATGGAGTACATTAAAATCATTAATAAAATATTTCAAAGCCATAGTAGAGATGGGATCTAGTGGTGCTTTCCTGCATTTAGATAGCAAAAAGCATCTGCAAATGTTCAAAATCTTCCCCTCATCCCTCCTCCTGCCACCCCCAACTCAAACATACACTGTGTGAAATAGTTGCAAACATGTCCCACTGGAGAAAAGCATCTGGAGAAATAATGAGTTGGATTTTTTTGTTTGGTTTAGTTTTAATGCCTCCTCCCACACATGGATTTGCTCGCATTTATAATTCTGGTGCTTAGCAATACATCAATATTAACACAGCTGAACATGGGCTCTAAAGGGGAGGGGTGAGTCAAACTTATCTTTTGTCTGAGAAGATAATTATGCTAAAGGTTAATCCTTTTTCAGACCACAGAAGGTGGAGTCAGTGAAGATGCTGAAATCTGTAGCCTTGAAATCTGAGAAAGTTAAATAAGATGCTGTACCTTCTCTCATTATACAAATTTTCACTAGAAAGATCTTTTCAACAGCCCACTTGCCTCCTTCAAAATTAAGAAGCATGTTTACTTGTTCCCATTAATAATCTACTGAGTAGAAACAACTAGCCAAGCATGGTGGCAAACATTTGTAATCACTAATTCTAGAAGAGGTTGAGGTCCTGTGGATGTATTGATCTCTGAATTTCTGAAATACAGTAGGGCTGAATGCAGTCAGATGTCCATACAAAATTCAGGAGCAACATGTATATTTCCCAAGAGCTGGGGAATAGGAATAGGAGGAGGTGGGTCAGGTTGTCTAAGGATTCACCACTTGGATAAATAGGCCCAGGTCAGAAACAATCACAGTTCAAAAGGAGCAGGTTAAAGCAATCAATTTATATCAGTTGTGGATCAGTCTATGAATGGCTACTGCATTTCCAGTGAAAGAAAGGAATAAAAAAAGGAAGAGAGGAGGGGAGGGAAGAAGGAAGGAAGAAATCCAACCTGTAGCTAATATCTATAGCCACTGAATCAAATTTTGATGCAAAATAAAATTTTTCAGAATTTCCCTTTTTCATTTGTGATATAGATGGTTGGTTAAAAGCTAGAGATGCTTTTATCCTCCAAGATGACAATAAACTTCCAGGTGGAAAATCCATATTTAGCTTATCTTTAGCCAAAATCACTGACTAAAGAGATACTTTGATGCTTTGTCCTCTTGATGAAAGACCAAAGTGAACTATGTTCCTCACATGAAGGTGCTTATATTTATCTTTCAGGAAGGAAAATATGATTACTTGAGTCCTAGATGAACAGTAAATGTTTATTTGTTGGATTATAATCAGAAGCAAGTAATCATTAATGCTGAATGTTATTAGAAATCAAACATGCAAAAACCCATCTATGACTCAGTAGGTAAATCCTAGGCCTGAGTTACACAAAGGATTAGTAACTTGTCCAGAGTAATACAGAAAATACTTATCAGAGGCAAGATTTGAACATAGATCTAACAAAATTTAAACCAAGTATTTTATTTTGCATAAAAATTTGAGTCAGTGGCTTTAGACATTAGCTGTCAGTTGGATTTCTTCTTCCTTTCCTCCCTCCCTCTCTTCTTCTTTCTCTTTCTTCCTTCCTTCCTTTCTTCCTATTCTCCCTCCCTTCCTTCCCTCCCTCCCTTCCTTTTTTCCCTCCTTTCCTTCCTCCCTTCCTTTCCCCTTTCTTTCCTCCTTCCCTTCCTTCTTCCTTCCCTCTCTTCCTTCCTTTCTCCCTTCCTTCCCTTCCTTCCTTCCTCCCTCCCCTTCCTCCCTCCCTTCTTTCCTTCTTCCCTTCCTTCCTTCCTCCTTTTTTCTTCCCTCCCTCCCCCTCTCCCTCCCTCCCTCCTTCCCTTTATCCCTTCTTTCCTTCCTTTCTTCCTACTCTCCCTCTCTTCCTTCCTTCCCTCCCTTCTTTTTTTCCCTCCTTCCCTTCCTCCCTTCGTTTCCCCTGTCTTTCCTCCTTCCCTTCCTTCTTCCCTCCCTCTCTTCCTTCCTTCCTCCCTTCCTTCTTTCCTTCTTCCCTTCCTTCCTTCCTCCTTCTTTCTTCCCTCCTTCCCCCTCTCCCTCCCTCCCTCTTCCCTTTATCCCTTCTTTCCTTCCTTCCTTTCTTCCTTCCTTCCTCCCCTCCCTCCCTTCCTTCCTTCCTTCCTCCTCTCCTTTCTTCCTTCCTTTCTTCCTTCCTTCCTCCCCTCTCTCTCTTCCTTCCCTCCCTCCCTCCCTTCTTTCCTTCCTTCCTTCTTTCCTTCCTCCCTTCTTTCCTTTCTCCCTTCCTTCTTCCCTCCCTCCCTCCCTCTGTCTCTCTTCCTTCCTTCCTTCTTACCTTTCTTCCTTCCTTCCATCCATCCATCTATCCTTCCTTCCTTTATTTTTTGTTTCTTTTATCAGAAGTACAGATTTTGTACAATTGAAATTATAGATTAAGAACAAGCAATAAAAATATATTATTATTAATAATGGAAAATAAAATAATCTCTTAAGAGAGTCAAGGAGAGGAATATTGAAGTTTTCTTTACCTCCCTAGAAGTCATCTTTCCCTGATGCTAAGCACTCTTGAAAGAACTAAGCTAACTTGATGGACTACCTGCTGAGTTAAAGAATATTTTCCTTTCCTTGTTGTACCTAACACTCTGAAAACAAAAGTGATTAACACTTCACACCTAGACATCAGCTTCTAGGAAGTTTGTTTTATTAAGGGCTCACATTTCACTCAGGCCTTTGGGTGCATTTTCAGTTTTTGTAAAACACCTTTTAAATGGTGATTGATTTCACTTACTCAGCATCTTTCAACTGGGGCAGTTCTACAGATTTTGCCTCTGCTGTCTCAACCCCCTACCTGAGCTTCCAAAGGGGTATATCTTCGGAACCATCTTGGAAGAATGTGTAAGAAAAACAATCTAATCAAATCAAAGTGAAATAAGAAAAAGAGATAAAGAGACTTGTTCTTCCCTTTCAGTTCTTGGCAAGAACTTTTCTTTAAAATAGTTCTGGGGAGGTTGGAGAAAGGGAGTTTTGATAAATGTAAAACTTAACTTTTAAGGGCTCTGGCACTTTCCTGGCTATTGGCCAAATGGGCGGGGAAGAAAAGGTATGGGATATATTTTGGAGGTCTCTGAAGAATCATTCATTTTACAAAAATGCTTGCATGTTCAGCTCCTTTTCAAGATTTTTTTCAAAGATTAAAAAATACCCAAAATACTAAACAAATATAGGTTTTGTTTAAAAAATACAGGAAAAATAATATCAAAATGTCCTGAAGGCTTTATGACATATGTAGAAGAATGAAAGGAATAAGTACCTCCAAATACTCTCCTATATGAACTCTTTTTATCATTCTTTTTGGTAGCAATTTCAATTAATTCAAGATGTCAAGTTGACAGGGAAAAACAAGATCTGATTTGTTCAGCAAAAATCTATTTGGTTTTAAAATAATTTTCTTATATTGAAAGGCTGGGAAAAGAAATTCCCATCAAAAAGAGCTTATAAGATAGAAATGTCTTCTAACTTACCTGATTAAGACTTTAAATTGAAAAAAGGAGGGTGGGGCAGGAACTACAGAGCAAATCTCCCAAGCCTGTTATGACAGAGAGTAATAGGAACAACAATGAAAAAATTGCAAAGGAGCGGATGGATAATTCATGGACATGATATCCAAAAAAAAGAACAAGCAATAGTAAGTCTGGTAATTAATATTTATCTAGTGATCAAGGTCTATGCAACAATTTACACGCATTATTTTATATAAACTTGATAGCAACTTGGGAGGTAGGTACTACAGGCATTGTCACCATTTTATAGATAAGGAAACTGAATATTTAAATAACATGCCCACCCATGATCACAAAACATCAGAGACAGTTTTTCTGATTCCAAGTACAGCCCTCTATCCATTCTATCAATTCACAAAATACAGGTAATCAAAGAGGAAAATAGAGAATGTAATGCAAGGAGAAATATTTTATCTCATATGTATTAGTGACACTTAATGGGATGGGAGTCAGGCTCTATAGTTTGATGATGACATACTCAACTCCTTCCTCTTTACCAATTCAATTAAGTAGCCAAGTCTTGTCAACTCTTCCTCCACATTCATAAACATTTCCTTCTCTTTCTTCACACAAACACTACCATTGTCCTGGTCCTTATTGTGTTTTGCCTGGGCTATTATAATACCTTCCTAACTGTGTTCCTCTGCCTCCAGTTTCCGTCCTCAACAATCTGTTCTTAACACCGTCACCAAAGTGGTATCATATAGCATAGCTCTGACCACACCATTCTGCTTTCAAAAATCTCCAAGGGCTCCATATTATCTCTAGAATCAAACACAAATTCTTTTATATGGTATTTAAAGCCTTTTACAACTTGTACCCAATCTACCTTTCTAACCTCATTACACCCCTTCATATATTCTATGGACTAATCAAATTGCCCTTATTTCTGTTCTTCATGTGTGACATTCTCTTTTTGGTCTTTGCACCTTTTTACACACTGTTTCCCAATGTACTCCCTCCTCATTTCTAGCTCTTAGAATGATAAGTATTTTTCAAGCTCAGCTCAAATGAATTCTTCTATGCAAGGCTGTATCTTGATCCTTCCAGCTTCAGGTACTGATTTGTACATGCAGTCTATTCCAATAGAACATAATTTCCTTGAGGGTAAGGGCTTTCTTTTTTTGTCTGTTTTCCTGGTGTCTGTCACATAATAGATGCTTAAAAGTGTTTGTTGCTTGTTCAATTGACAATGGCTCCAGAAGGGTAGTAATTATTTGAAAAAAAGAGGATGAATAAAAGAAACAGTGATACATTTTGCACAATAAGAAGATATTAATAAGGAAATAAAAGAATTCAAGGGAGGAATTCTTTCTCTCCCTCTACCCCTCCTCCGCCTATTGGGAATGCAAGAAAATTAAAACTCATTTTTAATAAGTTTGTGTATGTGTAGTCATACAAGATGAATTTTTACATTAACCATGTTATAAAAAAAAGAAAGAGAAGAAAGTATATTTCAATCTGTTATGGAAGTGGGTAGCATGTTTCATCATGTTTCATCATCTTTGAAATTGAGATTGGTCATTTTACTGGGAGAGTTACTAAGTCTTTCAAAGTTGATTGTCTTTACAATATTGCTATTACTGTGGAAATTGATCTCCTGATTTTGCTAACTTCATTTTGCATACAACTCTTTCTTTTTTTTTTATTAAAGCTTTTTATTTGTATAACATATGTATGGGTA
>JAJPUD010005171.1:130729-152354 GCA_023553655.1 Myrmecobius fasciatus
CATTACAACTTTTACCCCCAGTCCCCTCCCCTCCCCTAGATGGTAGGAAGTCCTCTACATGTTAATAATGTAATAATAGTTGACAAGTTGTGCAAGAAAAATCCTATCTACAAGAAAAAAAAGAAAACCAGAGAAAGGCAACACAATGCAAACAAATGTCAATAGAGATCATGAAAATGTTACGTTGTGGTCCATATTTCATATCCCTCTCTCAGGGTGTATATGGTTTTCTTCAGTGAACAATTGGAACTGGTTTGAGACAATTCTTTGTTGCAGAGAGCCATGACCATCAGAATTGATCATCATGTAATACTGTTGTTGCTGTGTATGATGATCTCCTGGTTCTGCTCGTTTCACTCAGCATCAGTTCATGCAAGTCTCTCCAGGCCTCTCTGAAATCGTCCTGCTGGTCGTTTCTTACAGAACAATAATATTCCATAACATTCATGTATCCAAATTTATTCAGCCACTCTCCAATTGATGGGCATCCCTTCAGTTTCCAGTTTCTAGCCACTACAAAAAGGGCTGCCACGAACATTCTTGTACATGTGGGTCCCTTTCCCTCCTCTAAGATCTCTTTGGGATATAGGCCCAGTAGAAACACTGCTGGGTCAAAGGGTATGCACAGTTTGACAACTTTTTGAGCATAGCTCCAAATTGCTCTCCAGAATGGTTGGATCCGTTCACAGTTCCAACCAACAATGTATCAGGGTTCCAGTTTTCCCACATCCCCTCCAACATTCATCTTTATCTTTTCCTGTCATTTTAGCCAATCTGACAGGTATGTAGTGGTACCTCACAGTTGTCTTAATTTGCATTTCTCTGATGAATAGTGATTTGGAGCACCTTTTCATATGACTACAAATACTTTTAATTTCATCATCTGAAAATTGTCTGTTCATATCCCTTGACCACTTATCTATTGAAGAGTGGCTTGAATTCTTATATATGAGACAATTCTCTATATATTTTAGAAATGAGGCCTTTATCAAAACCATTAAATGTAAAGATGATTTCCCAATTTGATGCTTCCCTCCTAATCTTGTCTGCATTAGTTTTATTTGTACAGAACTTTTTAACTTAATATAGTCAAGATTATCCATCTGGTGTTCAATTAGGAGTTCCAGATCTTCTTTGGACATAAATTTATTCTACCTCCACAGGTCTGAGAGGTAAACTATATTATGTTCCTCTAACTTGCTTACAAAATCACTCTTTATATCTAGATCTTAAACCCATTTAGATCTTATCTTGGTATGTGGTGTTAGGTATGGGTCAAGCCCTAATTTCTTCCACACTAGTTTCCAGTTTTGCATACAACTCTTTCAAGGCTTTTCTGAAACCAAGTTTTTTATCATGTTTTATAGCACACTAGTATTTCATCATATTCATGTACTGTTTAGTCTTGTTTAGCCATTACCCTATTTATCAGTATCCCTTCAAATTCCAATTTTTTGCTACCACAAAAATATCTGCTATAAATATTTTTGTACATATGGGCCTTTTCCCTTTTTCTTTCATCTCTTTGGGCTGTATAGATTAAGTATCATTATTGCAAGGTCAAAGGGTACTTACAGTTTAATAGGTTTTTGGGCATAGTTCCAAAATGCTTTCCAAAATGCTTAGACTAATTCAGTTCTACCAATAGTACATTCTCATATCTATTTTTCCATATCCCCTCCAGCATTTGTTATTTTCCTTTTTTTGTCACTTTAGTTAATCTGATCAGTGTGAAGTGTTATCTCAGAGCTGTTTCGATTTGCATTTCTCTAATTATTTAGTGGCTGAGAGCATTTTTCAAATGGTAATTGATAGCTTTGATTTCTTTCATTTTGCTGACAGTGGCTTAACATGTTCCCCTTTATGGAGCAACTATATCTTAACAGGGAATGCCTAGAGACAAAATGTCTTAATGGAAAGGAATCAATTTCTCATGGTCGAATTTTATCTCTCCAGGAAGATCTAGGTAGAGGTGTATTAATGAAGTGGGATAGATGTATATTACACTCTAATAACAGTATGTCAGTGAGTCTGTCCTGGCCATCAAATCATCTTACCTGCCTCTATCTTAGTTTTCCTATGTATGGATATAGTATAGTTAAATTTTGGTGATTGGGAGTTAATGGCCCATTGTTCCTCATTTTTCTTCTTGTCCCAGCCTTTACAAGTATTTGCTGATTATCGACACTTTCCCTAGAAGATGTTGGATTAGAAAGAAGGTGAAACTCAGATCATTTCATTTTTTCAGTTTATTTTCTTGGCAGGAAAAAGATAAAGAAACATTTGGCTGCAAAGGTTTTTGGATAATCCTGCAGATTTCACTTATGTGCAGGTCTTGCACTTTTGTTACCATGGACAAGTTTACTGTACTTGCAACCTTAATCTGAGAATAAGTAAGAAAATGTTCTACACTCTTCAGATCACTGGGGAAGAACATTTTTCTATGTCTAGTATAATGGCTAGTCAGCCCCTCCTTCACTGAGGCCTCAGAGACTCCCAACCTTCACTAATCATTTTCCTTTACCTCTCCCCTAAATTTTCCCTGGGTTCCTTGCTATGGGATTGCTTGCCTTCTCAACAGGGGAATGAGCATTTCAGTTCTAACTCTACATCAGATTCCTTAGGAACAATTCTATTTTGAGTTTGAATCTAAAGGGTCCTCTTTTGCAAGTTGGAGGTAAGGGGAGTGGGATTTAAAAAAATGATATCCAGAGTACAAGCATAAATGAAATCTGAGCAGGCAGCTATTATTTCCCCATGGAGCAGAAGAATCCTAAACCATAAAAATTCATAGAATGATTGAGATGCAGCTATTCAAGTCTCATTAGGACATTTGCAAATAGTTTTTACATTTCACTTTCATTAGGCACAGCCAAATGGACTCCTTTTTGATGGGCCCTTTCTTCACAGATGATTTTTTCCCTTTTTGCTGCTTTGATAATCACCACCTTGATGCTTGGATACCTGGGAAAGGGGAGAAGCCAGCTGCCTTTCAAGATTTCCCAAGGCCTTGTATCAAAAGAAAGAAGATATAAACAAGAAATATTCTAATCTCAGTCATAAACAGGGCCTAAGTAGTCATGAGCCTATGGCTTGTGGCAATTTAGAAGAAAAGTACTCCTGACTGTCCAGATGGCTCACATACTTATTCTTACACTTCAAGGCTAGCAGAAAGAAGAGTTCCAAAGGGCAGAGACTGTCCTTTTAATATGTCCCTGTAGTTAAAGCTAAGTAGCCATTTAAAATAATTTTTATCACTACACAGCCTTATTCAGCATATAGGACAGGAGGATATCCATTTCTGCTCTAAATTCTGGGAGAAACATTTCTTCCACCAAAGTGCCCATGAGCAGGTCCATCCTAAGCTTTGATGTACTTTCTCAGAATTCCAACTGAGCTACTCTAAGGTGTATAAGAGGAAGGGAAGAATAAAGTATTGTAAATGAAGTACATACTTTTATTGTGTTTTTTCCTGTCATATAATCTACTCTGGAGCTTATTTTCACTTCCATATTAATAACCATTGGAAACTTCATTGCCTAAATATATCCCTTTGCTATCCAATTTATTACTCATGATTAAATTCTGAACTCAATAACGTTGGTAGTGTTACAATATAGACAATCCTGCACAAATGAAATATTCATTATAAAAGCTCAGATCAATTTAAAATAGAGTAGTGTTCGATATGTAAAACCAAATGCAGAATTGAGAGGCAAAACCCTCCAAGTCTTATCTTAATGGAATCAATTATTCTTAAGCAAATTATTTAGCTTCAGTGTCCTTTACTCTTCCTATCTATAAAATAGGAATGTTTGTCACATAGAATGTAAGTAAGAAATTATAAATCTCTGAAGAATTTGTAACCACCAGGAAAAGCCAAGATTAGGGAATTGGAAGGTAGCTAGCCACCTACAGTAAAGATTTTTGGGGTTGAATTAAAGGGAAATAAGTAGCTTTTAGTATTACTCATTATTAATATATATATATATGTATGTATATATATATATTTTGATCCCCCCAAAATTCTACTCTTTATTGCATGTAAATGTTTATTTTGCAAGATATCAATTCACATGTTACAGTAAAGGTCCAAAAGCTCTCCTAGACAACAGGCAAGGATTGCGATTTTTTTTTTCCCTGAGGCAGTTGGAGTTAAGTGACTTGCCCAGGGCCACACACCTAGGACTTGTTAAGTATCTGAGGCCAGATTTGAAATCAGGTCCTCCTGACTTCAGGACTGGCGCTCAAACTACTGCACCAACTAGCTGGCCCCAAGAATTGCAATTTTTAACTCAAAGGAATAAGTGGGTTGCTAGAAAGTTATTTTCAAATTTTATTTTGTCTTAGTGATGCTGCAAAGTAGGTATGGTTTAACGGCATGTATTAATAGTAATTTTTTAAAAGGTACATAGTTTTCAATGATGTAGATGTTTTAAGGTTATGTGGATAGCGAACTCTACACATGGGTTTTTAAAAATATTTGTGTGAAATATTTTGGCAATATTTTGTGTGAAAATTATCTGCAGGCTTTTCTGAGTTATTAGCAAAAATGGGTCAACAGTGTACTACAATATACCAAAAAACAAATAATAACAATTTAAAAATTCCTCAAACTATGATCTTAAATTCAATTAATATGTACAGAAGGTCCAGCACAGGGAGCCTTATAGTCATAGATCCAGATAAGAGTTCAAAAGGTCAGCAAGAGTTTATCTAATCTGATCCTTCCCCTTAATTCATATAATTTTTTTATATATACAGTTGAAGGAAGGACTTGCCTGAGACCAGCTCTACTTTGAGTTCAGCGCTATTTTCATATCTGTGTCCTCTGACGTATCTTATTAATCCAAAGCAATGTCTCTTCCCTGAGATGATACATTTAAGTCTCATATTGATAAAACAGTCCTCATGTCGGATATATATAAATCAAATACTAGGAACTAGGACACTTTGACTGTCTTTACCCTAAATTCCTTCTCTATGTGGAGCTGCTTTGTCAATGTTTCTCACACAACTGTCCTTGTTTCTGCTCCCTTTAATTGACAAGACTTTCCATATATTAATGTGGGGCCCCTTTATATTAGTAGTTACAGAATTAGAATAAAATAAACTTTTTTTTTTCTGGGGAGTGAGACTAGCAATTGGAGTGAGAAGAAAAAGCTTCATGAAAATATATCATTTGAGGAGAGTTTTGAAGTAAGCAAGATATTCTATGAGGTAGAACTGCAAATTAGGCAGAGGGAATAATCAATGCAAAGAAACAGAAAGGTGGAAATGTTATATAGGTGTAAAGGGGCAAGGTGACCTGTTTGGCTTGATCATAGAGTACAGAAAAGGAAGTAATGCATAATAAGATTGGAAAATCAGTTTGGAGCCAAGTTATGAAGAGTTTAAATAACCAAATGGAGAATGATACATTTGATCCTAGAAGCATAAGGTAAAAGTTACAACTTTCTATGGACTGGTTAGCTCCATGTATACTATTAAACAAATCACACACCAAAGAAAATTCTGAAGGATGGTTAGAAACAATAGAAGGTGCAGCTAAGGAGCTGTTTTATTTCTGATTTGTACATCTCCCCTTTGTTTACATGGAATGTTACAGCCCACATATCTGTTGCACTGCCTCATGGGCTGGCTGCTTTCAATAATAATGATAACTCCAGTCATCCAGAATGCATCATCAAGTAGATATAATTAACATAATCCATGCCAATTTCTGGGAGATACATATATGTATATACACATACATACATATACATATGTGTATATATGTATATGTATGTATGTGTGTGTATAAAAGATTACTTACAATCAGAATGAAGCCAGTGACATGAAGCAGGTGGACAAACTGAACTGAAAAAATTTATGAGTTTTGTTGATTATGAACTCAATAGATGGCTCTGTTCCAAAAGCTCAGATGGGAATCTTGACTATGTGCAATTTCCCAGAAGATGGATAAATTGGATTCATGCTGCATTGTTCTGAAGATGGTAAAAACCACCTGGAAAGTTTTAATATCCCCCATGGGAAATAACACTGGGCTTGAAATGATGAGGCTTGGGTTTGAGTCACATCTTTGCCACTTATTAGCTTATATGGTCTTGGCCAAATCATTTTCAGTGACTTCAGTTTCTTCATCTGTAAAAGGAAGGCATTTGATCAGATGATCTATAAAGTCCTTTCCAGGTAAAAATTCTATTGACCTATGATCTATAAAATAAGTATAATTATGCTTATCCTAGCTATCAGACAGGGCTATTGTGATGATTAAGTAAGATAATATATGTAAAACCCTTTATAAACTATATGTTATTATTGTCATTGCTATTGCAATTATTAATTGCTCAGGGCTATCTTAAAGGTGTTTAGAGGGAAATCAGAGGGAATTTCCTTTAAAAATATGTAAAAGGGAAGTTTCTGACTAGTCATATCTGGGTAAATATGTGTTGTGACATAATTGTTGCTATTTGATTCCTATTGGCAATACTCTGGGATAGTTCTTTCTCTAATCCTTCCCAGATATCTCAGTTGATGTGTGGTACCCCATCCTTTTGTACAGCTTATGACTCATGTGCATTTTTTATTCTACATGAATTTTTTCTGTGTCTTTAGCATTTCTTACATACCCGTGGGATAGCTGTCCATTGACTAACTTTCTCATAATATATCCTTTTTTGGTCATATATTTATGTGATAACAATGCTTGAGGCTCTTCTGTGCAATATTTTTAGTAATAAATTTTGAAAATGGTATATAATTATATATAATTCATTGATAAAATTGTTTCATTTCCAAAATAGAGTTTCTTTATGTATATTTGGTTTAATCCAGTTTTCTATTCAATATTGTTTTCTTAATATTATTGCTACTTCATCAGGTAATAAGTACATTAAGAATTCTGGTGTTAGAATCCAAATTTTATGGCCTGAACCCCCACTTGGCTAAGGATATTTTTCTCTGGTTTCTTTTGTTCTCTTTGTTAAGACAATTTTGGTAAAACTTTCTTCAGAAAATTGGGACTGACAGTGAAATGAGAGGATTGAACGAGGTGACCTCTGACATCTTCATCAGCTTGAAATTCATAGTAATCAAATTTTACACAGACAACTGATTTGGAAATGGCTCTCACATAAGTAAGCAGGCATTTCCTATGTTAAAATACACATCATTTTTGTGATATTATTTGAAGTTATTTAACATCCAGACTGGCATAGTGGATAGAAAGTTGGCTGTGAAGTTAAGAAGATCTTGATTAGTCTTTCTTCTGACAATATAGGTCTTGTGACCTTGTGTCTACTTTGCCAGTACACTGGACAACTTTCTAAGACTATAAGTTGTAGTCAAATGTTTATATGTATTTTTAGGAATTTCCAATGCAGATGAAATCACAGGTATGAGGAAAAACTATTGATGCTCACTATGTCTAGTGCTTCTTAATTTTCCTGTAGTGTTCATGGTATATAGATATGAGACTTTTGTGTTCTCTATAAGCAAACTTTAGCCTCTAGTGTTTCTTACTCCTTAATCATGCTTTCCAATATGATTTTTACTATTCTCCCCTATGCCCCGTTTTGCTTTGAATAATATTTTAATTTAATCTTGAAGTTCTTATGCAGTTTGGGAGGAGAATTTCTCCACCTCTTCAACCTCTGCAACAGATGTTAGCACATAAGCAGTAATTATCTTCATGGTGGTCTTTTTTTGCAAATGCTTATCATTAGCAATGAAAAACAAGATGACTAAGTGTCCCATGGAATGATTTTTTTTTGTTGTCTTTGGATTCAGGATAAAACCAATTCTGTAAATGCCTTTATTTGCCTTTCTAAGGAGAACCTGTGATCCATCCTTATACTTAACTGCAATTTCCTTTTATCTTCTAGTTTCATTTTAAGGGACTTTTCATCCTTCTTCTCCCTTCCACTTCCAATAAGTTGCTGAGTCTTGTCATTTCTACCTCCTCAAAATCTCACATCAATTCCTTTATTTTTACTTAAATGATTATTGCCCTCATCTATACCTTCATTCCCCATCAACAATATTGTAACAGACTCCTAATTGGTTGCTCTGCCTCTAGTAGTTGGGAGTAGGGGCAGATTTAGGGAATCATCTTTGAGTATGTAGGGTTTTAGGCGTCTTAAAGTCATCTAGATGGAGATGTTTAGCAAACAACTGAAAGTGTGGATCAAGTGTTCAGGAAGAGTGATTGGAAATTTATATATGTATATATGTGTATATACATATATATATATACACACACACATATATATTATGCATTTTAAGGTGTCTATATAAAGGTTTTAATTAATACTATGTGATTGGATAAGATCTCCGAAGGAGAAGGAAGAGAGAGAAAGTCAGAGAGACAGAGAAAGAGAGAGAGAGAGGCAGAGACAGAGAGAGGAGGGAGGGAGGGAGAGAGAGAAAGGAGGGAAATAAGGAAAGACGGAGGCAAGGAGGGAGGGAGAAAATATTTATACTCTTTATACTTGTGCTGGTAAATGTTTAACACTTTAAAAATAATCCTCTTAAAAATGCAACCCACTAACCCCCTATTAAAAATATTTTATTTCTCCGCCAATGACAAGTACAAATTTTAACTTTAAAAAAGTTTTGAATTCCAAATTCTGTTCCTTTGTCACCCCCCTTCTCCTGAGATGGTAAGCAATATAAATTATACATGTGCAGTTATGTAAAATATGTAAAAACATTAGTCATTTTCTGCAAGAAGACTTGAACAAAAAAGAAAGAAAGGAAGGAAGGAAAGAAAGAAAGAAGGAAGAAAGCAAGAAAGGAAAGGGAAAAGGATAGAAAGAAAAGACTAAAGGAAGGAAAGAAGAAAAGGAAGGAAGAAAAGAAAAGGAAAGAAGAAGGAAAGGAAGGAAGGAGAGAGGGAAGGAAGGAGGGAAGAAAGCAAAAAATAGTATACTTCAGTCTGTTTTCAGACAACATCAGTTCTTTCTCTGGAGGGAGATAGCATTTTTCATTATTAATCCTTTGGGATTGTCTTGAATCACTGTATTGCTGAGAAGAGCTAAGTCATTCATACTATGTTGCTGTTGCTATTTACAATGTTCTGGTTCTTTTCCCTTCCCTGTGTAAATCTCTCCAGCTTTGCTTGAAATCATCCTGCTCATCATTTCTTAGAACATTACAGTATTCCATTACGATCGATTATCACAACTTCTTCAAACCCTTAATAGATAGGCAAGCCTTTGATTTACAGTTTTTAGTCACCACACAAAGAGATGCTATAAATATTTTTGTAAAAGTAGGCTCTTCTCACTTTAAAAAAAATCTCTTTGGGAAACAGACCTAGAAGTAATTTATGAGGCATGTAGAGCTCATGTAGAAAATTTAACAGTTCTGTAGCAGGGAAGGGCTGGCTCCTGCACATTCCTTGTTAACACTGGCACTTAGAGCATGGGAAGAAGAAGACAGATCAGAGAAAGAGACGTAAGAAGAATTCTCATAGAAATAAGACAAGTGACATGAGTGCTAAAGGAGGAGAGAGATTCAAAGAGAAAAGGGTATTTTAAAATATTCAATATTTCAGAGATCTCAAGGAAGACAATTTAAAAAATCATTGGATTTTGTGATTGAGATTATTGGTGACCTTATAGAGAGCAATCTTGCAATAATTTCTTAAGTTATCAAAATATCACTGAAAGTTTCCCAGCTGAGGCTACTAACTCCCACACACTATGGACAGAGAAAAACAAAGAACTCTGGCAGATTTGTGGGCTTTGGGATTTTTCTTTCCTATTTTGCAGGTCTTCAGACCTAATATTCAGTGAGGAAATAAAGGGATTCCAAAAATCACCAGAACTTTAACAATATTGAACTAACTTGCCAAACATTTTTAGGAAACTCTTTGTGGAAGACGTATGCTATTCATCCATGGAAAGAATCTAGGTAGCTAGGTAGATGGAGTTTTGGGCCTGGAGACAGGAAGACCTAAATTAAATTCTAATTTCAGATATTTACTATGGCCAACTCATTTGTTTGCCTCAATTTCTTCAACTGTAAAATGGGAAAAATAATATCACCTATTACTTAGGATGTGTTGTGAAGATCAAATGAAATATTTGTAAAGTTACTATCAGATACCATATACACCCAGAGAGAGGGTTATGAAATGTGGACCACGATATAACACTTTCATATTCTATATTGATGTTTGCTTGCATTGTTTTTCCTTTCTCTGACTTTTTTTTCTTGTAGATATGATTTTTCTTGCACAGCAATGATAAGTGTGGAAATATGTATAGACATATTCGATTTGTCAAGTATTTTAACATAATTAACATGGTTTTCCTGCCATCTAAGGGAGGGGTGGACTACAGGGGGAAATTTGTAACAGAAAGCTTTGTAAGGGTCAATGTTGAAGAATTACGTATGCATATGTTTTGCAAATAAAAAGCTTCAATAAAAAATTAATTTAGATATAAAAAATGCTTTTTCCTCCCTTAAAAATCACACTATTAATAGAAATAATGAATTATTAGACTAATAAAGATTTCAGAGTTATGAGATTTATTTAGAATACCACTTACTTTGAAATTTTCCTGTTATTTAAGCCCTCTGAATACTGGAAATTAGGATAAATTGTCTTCACATCTCTCCTTCCTTCATTCAATTTAACATAGTAGTGAAATTTTAAGTTCTGGGTCCCCAAACAAAAAAAAAGAAAGAGTTCTTTGAGAGATGTTTGTTGTTATATATGTTACTATTTATTTAATTTTAATTTTTCTATTTTTTTTTTGCTTAGGCAATTGAGGTTAAGTGACTTGTCCAGGGTCACTCAGCTAGGGAATGTTAAGTATCTGAGATCAAATTTGAACTCAGGTCTTCCTGACTTCAGGGCTAGTACTCTATCCACTACGCCACCTAGCTGCCCCATTACTATTTTTTTAAAAAAGGTTTAAACACTGTATTTACTTGTTTTTATTTACTTGTGCCTTATTTGGTCAGGGATAGAAAATTAGATAGCCAGGAAGTATACCCAGATACCCAGTTAATACACAGCTCATAGTATTTTTTTTTCTCTCCTTTCACCCAAAGGAAAAGATCTTAATGTGATCCATTTGCCTTATTAATCTTAGCAGAGAAATTCCAGATCCCTCCTCCAACCATCCTGGAACTTACCCTTTGCCCAATGGCATTCATCTTTTATTATTTTCTGAATTCTCCTGTTTAATCCTTAATCTCTGGCACTGAGTCTCCCAATCTTAGTTCCAGCACCTGGATGGCTTTTCAGAATCAAGATTTGATGAAACTTATTGCTTCTCTCTCTTTTTTTCTATTATTGCCAAAGTAACTAGATGCCCAACTTTAGCATCGACTCCTCCCCTCTTTTTGCTTCTTAGTCCTGTTGCCACATACCAAAGAACACAGTATTTTATTTTATTTTTAATCAAAGGACAAAGAGTATCTACATACACAAAGTATATAGTATTTAGAAATACATATAGAATGACAGGTAGGTGAAACAGTGCATAGAGTGCTGGGCCTAGAGTCAGACAAAGTTCAAATATGGCATCACACACTGACTAGCTGTGAAACTCTGGGCAGCTCACTTGATCCTGTTTGCTCAGTTTAGACACTTACATCCTAGTTGTGTGACCTTGGCCAAGTCACTTAATCCTAATTGCCTCAGCAAAAAAAGATATTAGGTCCTCTGAATATGGAAATATGTTTAGAAGAATTGCAATGTTTAAAACCATCAGATTGCTTGCTGTCTTGGGGAGAAAGAAAGATGGTGGAGAGGAGAAAAAAACTGGAACACAAAGATTTATAGAGGTGAATGTTGAAAACTCTTTACATGTATTTAGAAAACTAAAATATTATTAAAATGTTAGCTTCTTATATTTCTGAATTGACTTTTGAGATAGATGGTTAACGACTATCCATAGACACTTGGTGGCTCAATATCTTTAATTTTTTGTTATTGTTGAATCATTTCAATGACAACTATTCATGACCCCATTTGGGGTTTTCTTGGCAAAGATACTGCAGTAATTTTCCATTTCCTTCTCCAGCTCATTTGACAGATGAAGACATTGAGGCAAATAGGGTTAAATGACTTGGCCAGATTTTCACTGCTAGGTAGTCTCTGAGGCCAGATTTGAATTCAGAAAAATGAGTCTTCCTGACTCTAAGCTGCCATTTTAAACACAGTATCACCTAGACATGCCATCTCTAGTTCTATGGCAGCTTTTTTTTTTTTTTTTGAATGAGAGAGCCAAAATAATTCATCTGTCTTAAAAGACTGATACTGATAGGGAAATACACAACTTTGACAAGCTGTAAAATGCCATGTAAATAAACATCTAGTTATTCAGCTTGATTTTCTTTTTGATGTCTGAAAAGACAATAACATCTAGATCATCTTGATTTAGTTAAAAAGCTATAAGAGGGAACATGATGCAATGAAGAATTACCCTTAAAGCTGGGTTCAAGACCTATCTCTGACACATTCACCATGCAACTCAAGGCAACTCTCTGAAACTATAAAATATAGAAATGGTGCCCATTTTCCTTGGTAGAAGGGGTTACCTGTATCATTGAAATTACAGGTCCAGGCTCAAATATAAATGTGTGGAGAAATCTTTACATAATTGGTTACTCCTTTTCCTTTTAACTTCCATATTACCCATGAACAAGAATGTCTATTTGCATTTCAGGAAACCCATCAATGGATTTGGGATTTATCCATGTGAACAGATCCAGAGATTGAACCTATTTACTTCTATATTCCCAGGGTCACTCCTAGATATTCAGGAAATATCCTTAGTGTTAGTGAGCATTTGATACTCTAGATCAGAGTGTCAAATATGGCTCAAAGGCCCACAATACTTCTGAGTGCTGTACACACTGGGACAAAATGTAATTGAGAAATATCTCTCAATTTTAAATTGAGCTAAAAATACAATAGAACACGATGTTAACATTTGGTTTTCTCTTCATGAAGAGTGAGGAAGAGATAATCAGGGTTAAATGACTTGCCCAGAGTCACACAGCTGGTAAATGTCTGAGGGCAGATTTGAACTCAGATCCACTTGATTCCAAAACCAGTGTTCTATCTCCTGTATCACCTAGTTGCCCCTAAAATGTGATTTTCTAAGTCACTATGGATGCAAAGATCATCAAAGGAATGAATTTAGCACTACAATGCTAGATTATTCTTGCATAATCATAGGCTAATTTTTTTTTTCTTCAAGAAAGGGCAAGTAAATAGAAACAAGTAAAGAGATGCCTCAGAATAGAATATCCCATCACTCATGTGGATAAGGGGCCCATCTTCTTTATTACCACCAACTACAACCTCTATCCAATTGCCACCAGTAAATATATAGACACAGGAGCTCTAGAAATGATTAGAGCTACACAGATCACTCGTCTTGCTTGCAGCTCAGCCCTCACAGCCTTCATTTGAAGAGGCAAAATAATCTAGCTAATGAGGTAGAGAAATATACTTGCCTTATGAGTACCAGGGAAATCAAATCATCACTAATACTACCTTGATTATAATTTTCCCTTTGATTCCAATGGGGCCAGCAAAAGCCTTAGCCCTCAAAGTGATCTTCTAAAGCACAGGTATGAACACATTACAGACAAACATACACAGAGACACATTCACCCAAATAAGCTCAATGGCTTTTAATCATTTCCAGTATCAAATTCAAAACCATATTCTTGACATTCAATTACCTACAAAACCACATCTGTATCTTTCTAGTCTTCTTCTTTTTTGCTGAGGCAATTGAGGTTAAGTGACTTGCCTAGGGTCCCACAGTAAGGGAATGTTAAGTGTCTGAGAACAGATTCGAACTCAGGTCCTCCTGACTTAAGGGCTGGTGTTCTATCCACTGTACCACCTAGCTGCCCCCAGTTTCCCCGTCTTCTGATACTTTACCACTGCACTCCCAATATTCTTTAATCTGGTAATAACCTAGTGGTGTGTGTGTGTGTCTGTGTCTGTGTGTATGTGTGTGTGTTTTAACAAAAAGTTCCATGTCCTGATTCTAGTCATTTAAATTGGTTGTTCCTCATATCTGGAAGACTTCTCGTCTCTGCCTCTAAGTTCTAACTAAAATCACACTATCTACAGGAAGTCAATTTTTGATGCCTTTTAATTTCAGTGCCTTTCAGCTTCTTCACTAGCAACCATTCTGGGAGGCAACTTGCCTTACAACTGCTCCTTCAAGTGCTACAACCATATTTTTGTTTAAACTCAGAGAAGAGTTTTAGTCACCAAAGTTCTTGGCATTATCAGATGGTTCAACCTCAAAAATTGATATAAATTTATCAGTGGCAATGAAATTAAAAAAGAAGCATTACCATCAGTTTTGCCTCTGTAACTCTAAGGACGATGGGAACTTTCTATCTGACTTGCAGTTGAAACCTTCCATCTGTGTTGTCTTCTCCATTAAAATGTAAGATCCTCGAGAGCAGGGACTATCTTGCTTTTTTAATTTGTATCTCAAGAGTTCAAGCACAATGCTTTTGCACACATTAAATACTTACCAATGCTTCATTCACTCCTTTGCTCCGGCAGTACAGATAAGCTCTTTTCCAGCTATCTTTTGTTCATTCCCCATAAATAAACTATGTCTATCTTCTTCCCTTTTCTTTTGAAAAGTATGTGTTAGAATTCAGTGACTGCTTAGATTTATGCATCAGTTTAATCCAGTTTTTCTGGAGCATACTATCAAAACAGGTAATGGAATCCTCCCTGAAGATCTATTTCATGAACAGCGGAAAGTGC
Organism: Myrmecobius fasciatus; assembly: GCA_023553655.1. Lineage (NCBI taxonomy): Eukaryota > Metazoa > Chordata > Mammalia > Dasyuromorphia > Myrmecobiidae > Myrmecobius > Myrmecobius fasciatus. Next base: position 145,503 of record JAJPUD010005171.1, read on the forward strand.
TTCAAATCAGGGATCCAGATGACTTTGCATCTCGGTACTATGCACAGATACTTTAAAAACTGTGAATATATCAGTTTTGTGCCACTAATTCATTGTAACAAATTTCATAAACTTTTTCAGTTTTGTCATCTGTAAAATGGGGTTCCCAAGATTACTTCAAAAAAGTGAGAACATAAATGTGAAATGTTAAAAAATGCTCTAAGAATATATAACAGTTATTATTTTAACAGAGGAATTGCCGGGTTGATTTTTGTTTAGTTTTGCTTGGAAGGAAGAGAATACACACCACGGAGGAACAACTCAGGATCCTTCCCTGAATGATCAGGTAACAACTGTCTCCTCTCCCATGCAGTTTTCAGCCAGGTAGAGTGTACTCTCGTCCGCCACCTGGCGCCAGGTTCCCGGTTACTACACAAAAACCACGTGTAAAAAAAGTGCTTACAACCTAACATATGACCCTGTTTTTTATCTCCAGTGACCAATAGTAAAGTAGGAGGCGGGGACTAGAAATGCCAGCTTCCAATCGCCTCTCGATTTCACAAGGGGAGGCGGGGTTTGGGATTTACCACGTTGGGTTTGTCCGCAGCGCTAATTAATTTTTCCAAAGGCTGGAGGGCTTCACTCCAGCTTGGGATCTGCTGCTGCAGCTGCCACCACCGCTACCTCCTCCTGATGCAAGAGACAAGTTTGGTGGGGCTTCTCCATTGAAATACAATGTTTGACGGCTCCCTCCTACCTCCTCTTTCATTTCCTTTGCTGCTGCTGCTGTTTTTTGGGGGATTGGACACAAGCGCAGGTAGCTCTTTCTTTCCTTCCCTACCGTGCCCCTTTCCATTCACTGCCACTTCCCCTCTAGCACGCCCTCCCCACTCCGTGAAGCTTGGCTGGTGTAGCTTCACTTCCAGATTCTCCCTCAATCCCTTCCACACCGAGCTCTGCCTCCAACTTGAGCAGCAGCAACAGCAGCAGCATCCCGCAAAGGTCACCACAGCAGTCCCCGGTGTCCCTTCTGTTCCGAAGGGCTAGAACGTGAATTGCTTCCTGTCACTGACGAGGATGGTGGGGTTGTGAGGAGGCTGCCAGGGTGGAATGGGGGGGGGGGCTGAGACTATTTCTCAGCAGTCCCCCATGTTCTGGTCTTTTGCACCAATTCCATGCACACAGTGGCTAAGCATATGCTTAGGCTTACTCCTGCTTTAACTTGTATAGAAATTGCCTTATGCTTCTTTTCTTTTCCCTCCGTTCCGAGAAACTCGGTTAACTTTCGTGAAGTGCAACGTGTGTGGTTTATTGAAAAAATCCATTTGGGGTGGGGATGAGGGAGAAGAATGGTGGTGAGTGAGACACTCATTCAGAATTATATTTAGGTATCAATGCGGAAAGGAAATATAAATCATCTCCCTGTTTGGCTCCATTGTCTTCACTGCTTGTTCAGAATTTCCAGTGTGTTGAGTCTGAAGCTTGAAACCTGAGCACTCAGTGGAAACGGGCTACAGGGCCCGGGCTCCGTGTGCAGGGAAGGCGAATAGAGCGGAAAGGGTGACCCGCAGAACAGGGCTGAAGTGAAGGGGAAGGAAGGACCTTCCAGGCTGAAGTAGCCAGGTCAGAAACTTCTAATAGTGTCCAGTTCCTCTTCAGCCCACCTCCCTACATACTGTCCGTTAGGCAGCTGCAAGGGGAAGAGGTGAAAATGGCCTCACTGGGCAATCAGAGAATGGCCCCTGGAATGGAATTATTCCCGGGACCCGGCTCAAGCCCCGACTGCTAGGCCAGGTATCCTCGAGGAGCCGGATATATGGCACCAGCGCCACTAATTTGGTCTTTTCTCTTCTTTGCAGCAGTTGGAAGCGTCACTGCTGCTGAGTTGGAAGTGGTGCTCCCTCAGCGGGTGCGTCCGGAGGACATCCACCTGCTGCCACTGCCAGCCCAGGAGGTGGGGGCTGCTGGCCAAGGCTTACCGCGGCGGCGGCGACGGCAGCAGTCCCACTCAGCCGCCTCTGCAGAACAGTCCTCCGGCTTCGGAAAGCGTGGCTTTCTCTTACACTTGCCAGCCTTCGGGCGGGACCTCTACTTGCAGCTGTGGCGGGACCTGCGCTTCCTTTCCCGGGGCTTCGTGGTGGAGGAGCACGGGGCACCCGGGAGTCGGATCCCAGAGGCTGAGCTCTGCTTTTACACGGGTCACGTATTGGGTTATAATGACTCCTTTGCTTCAGTCAGCACCTGCGGTGGATTGGTACTAACGCTTTTTCCCCCCCTACGAAGTTTCTTCTTTAGGGTGGCATTACGTGTGTGTGTGTTTGAGCATGTGAACCTGTGGTTGTCTATGTGTGGATGTGCTTGCGTGTGTGTACTTGTGTGTCTGCCCTGCATTCTGTGGTATTAAGGACACTGTATATACAAAACTGTGCATGTACAGGTATGATTATTGGACCTTGATAAGCAAATCAAAGAAACCAGAACCAAAGTGTAGCTTCCGTCCTCATGGAGGAGGCATATCCAAATATACTTGCAAGTAAGTTGTTAGATGCAAGAGGGAAAAAAGAAAGTGGGAGATATTGGGCCTTCAAATCAAATTAAATCAAGTGAGAGTGGAAACTTTTAGAGGGATGTGTGTCTGTGACACCTGAAGGTTACATACTATTGATAGGAATTATTAAAGTTAAGAAATCAAAAAGACTTAAAAGGAAAGGTATTTTCTGCAAGGTAATGTCTGATGATAGACATTGTCATTGAATGGTATTATAGGGAATAATCACTTCCATTCATACACACGGGAGGAAGTTTATATCTTTTGTTTTATTTCTTTTCATACATTCACCTGGAGAGTTAATGAAAGTTCATCTCTGAATGAGGGAAGTAACCTTGAATATCAGCCAAAGCTTCCTTTCAGAAGCCAATACTTTACACATAATAAGTGATTAATATTTTTTAATTGAACCTAGACGGGAACAGATGCTTCTCCTTTACTTAGTAAGAAAGGAGTTGTAATGCCTTTTCGGTGCTTAGGGTTATTGGTGCATTTGGGTCATACCTGATTCATAATAAAAGCAGCCCACATCATCTTTAATACTTTTCAGTTGCCATCTCCAACTTTCTATGGATCTCTCGATATTTTGTTCCTATGCTTCATAGCTTCATTAATTACTTAACATTTACTTATAGTGAACTTGTTTTGTCCATAGTAGACATATATAGGTTTAAGATAGTATAGCATTCCTCAAATTTTAAAAAGCTCAGGACTTCAGGCAGATTAATTCTTTGATTCTACTGATTTCTGTGGCTAGGTAATGGACCCCACACAGATTCTTAGAAAGCAGCTTCTGCAGGAGAGTTTTGTTTGGTATCTGGTGTCAGACCATGGATTGCTCATATTGTTGCCTTGTTTTCATTCAGGAGCTATCTTGGTGTTTATGATCTGAGTCAGTAGGCAGTTTATTATGTCTCTCTCACTGTGTTGCCTCACACAAGGAGATGGTTTTTTTTTTCTTTGATGTTGTTCTGTGTAGTTTTATTCCCCTGCCTTTGTCCTCTATTTATCAGGTAACCTTTCTCCCTCAAATAATCTGTGGTTAGCACTCTTTGAATATTGTTGAAAAGATATCAAGATTTAAGGAAAGTGAACTTTCCCCTGGATTGAAAAATGATGGTTATGCTCTTTTTTCCCTCAGAAATAATGATAATTCTTAGGATATGGTTGAGGCAGGGGAGGGGAAAAGATGGAGGGGTATCTGGAGTCTGGAGTTCAGAAGTTTCCTAGTCAGTCATGTTTTGAGTCTGAGGCAGGATATGAACTTGCTTAATTGAATCATTCATGGACTAAAATTTGGCCTGGAAGAAGGAAAAGATTAAATGGACATAGCTAATCACAGGACAAATAAAAAAATACAACTCATGACATAGATTGAGAATTTGCTTTACATAGAGGAAATTTTGTGTCACCACTATTCAATCTACCTTTGCCAAAATGTTTAAAGATCTGAGTGCTTTTATGTCAATTTCATAGGTGGCTGTAAGTATGTGTTTATATTTTTGAGATAAGTATTCATTATGTAGAACTATATTTTTGTAGTTTGAGAATATAGACAATGGTCTTAAAATAATCACACATAAAGTAAGTAGCCTTCTTTAAATACAAAACTGAAACAAACAATTTAATTTGTAATTAAAATTCTTTTCAGAAAGATCCTTCTTTTCCTTGGTACCATGTGGGGGCGCTGTGCCTTAGATAAAGGATTATATCCAAAATATTGAACTTGATAATTGACAATGAAAAGAGCCAGACAAATGCACTTTTCCTACTTAGTACTCCTTGTTGAACTCATCCATAAGCTTCAGGGATTTTTAAAACTTCTCAAAATAAAGATATGAAGGAAGAAGAAAGCAGTAATCTGGAAATGAGCTCTATTTTGTTATTTGAGATATGGGCATAAGTGTAAGGGAAAACACCTGAAAATAATAGAAAATAAATTAATATGATAAATATTATAAACTATAGCATGTTATTTTATGAGTTCAAAGGCACCTTGATGCTGAAATTAATTACATTTTAATTACTGATGAAAAGTATGCAGGCAGAAAAAGGATTAAAGTAGTTCTATTATTGGATTGGGCTAAATCAAAAGGAGGTATATGAAAAGAGTAATATAGTTACTTTCTTTCACAGGCTGCTCATTTTGAATAACGATAGGTGAACAAGGTGGATTTTTAAAGACATTCTCTACATGCAATAATGAAGCACAATAACATAAATCTAGTAAATTCAGTCAGTAGATATCACTGAGAGTAAGAAAGTAGAGAATGACAAAAGTGTGTCTTTGTGGAGAATCTTGGCTTCCAATTTAAGGGAAACCACATTCTGGATTTGTTTTTTAATGGAAATATGTTTGTCTTCAGATAGTGTTATCATCTGAGATTGGAGATAGATCAAAGGATGTGCCATTGCTCTAGAGAATTAGAGATAGTTTTCCTCAACAATTTTTGCTGTACTATCTTCACCATCACATCTCTTATCCTTCAGTTGACATGCTTTTGATAATACAGCTAATATTTCCAATAACCTAAGGAGTTCTTACAATAGTGACATATTTTGAAATTCCTTTGTGACTTGGCTCCTGGTTTCTCTTTGTTCTTTACCTATTTGTATTCTATTAAATTTTCTCAGAACTAAGAAAGGTAGAAGAATCCTTGCTACATTCACTCCTAATGTTGGGAAACACTAAATTTTCTGCACCAATATCATTTTAAATCATTCTAAGTTTGTTATCATTTCCTCCTGTGGGTGTAATAAGTAATTGGAGATGAGAAATGTTCCACATAAAGCCTGGAAAAATTAAAATAGAAAGCTTCCTATCATGTAATGGAGTAAGGCAAGAGGTTAAATTTTAAGGAATAAATATAAAGCTTGTTCTTAGTACATCAACCCTCTTAATTAGCACAGCACAAAGACTTTTTTTCCTTACCTGTCTAATCACACAAAAGGAAATAAGCATAGTTTCAGAAGAATCCTTTTAGTTTTGTTCAGTTCAGTTGTGTGGTAACCATTTTTCTTTACAAATTGACCAGCTTTGGAAAGGTCACACAAATGAAAGCATAATAATACATCCCATTCTACTCTGCTGAAACCACTTTAAAAAAATCTAAATTTTTTTATTAAAGCTTTTTTTATTTTTAAAACATATGCATGGATAATTTTTCAACATTGACTCCTGTAAAACACTGTTCCAAATTTCCCCTCCTTTTCCCCACCCCTTCCCCTAGATGGCAAGCAATCTAATATATGCCAAACATGTTAAAAATATGTTAAATCCAATATGTGTATATATATATATATTTTTATATAATTATCATGCTGCACAAGAATACTAAGATCAAAAAGGAAAAAAATGGGAAAGAAAACAATATGCAAGCAAACAACATGAAAAAGAGTGAAAATGCTATGATCCACAGTCAGTTGCCATAGCCCTCTCTCTGGGTGTAGATGGCTCCCTTCATCACAAGATCATTGGAACTGGCCTCAATCATCTCATTGCTGAAAATATCCACGTCCATCAGAATTGATCTTTATATAATCTTGTTGTTGCCGTGTACAATGATCTCCTAGTTCTGCTCATTTCCCTCAGCATCAGTTCATGCCACTCACTCCAGTCCTCTCTGAAATCATCCTGCTTATCGGTTTTTATATAATAATAATATTACATAACATTCATATACCATAACTTATTCATCCATTCTCCAACTGATGGGTATCCCCTTAGTGAAACCACTTTTTTGAGACTGGTTACAAAGCTGTACAAGTACATCCCAAATCATAGAATTTCATAAAGGTCCAAATGCATATTCACTTCATAACTCAAGGAGATATCTCCCCTTTCTTAAAAAAAAATATCTGGGATAAGAGACAATGTGACATATTGAATAGAGAGATGAAACTTTAGAGTCATAAAGAGCTAGGTTTGTGTCACATTTGATACATCCTGAACCCTGGACAAGTCATTTACTTTCTCAATTCTCCTGGCCATTTGTGTCAAATTCAGATAGGGCCAAAATCTAATTTAAGGATTGCAACAGGTCACATGTCAACATTAGCTATATTCTATTGTATTTTTATTTATTTTCAGAGCTCTTAGGAGTGTTGCAAACCATCCCTGATCTCATGTTTGACACTTCTGTTCTAAGCAATTCTGTGAGATTGTACATTTCAAAGAGTGTGCCAACCTGCATTGGTAGAGTGAATTTCCTCACTTGTGAGTTCCTGTATTATTAAAATTACAGGTCTCATCCCTATCCTGAATATTTGTGTCATTCTTAATTAAAATGAACATTAAATTTGTTTTGAAAATATTTAAAACAGGG